>JAPVRG010276635.1:7864-18104 GCA_029783565.1 Rhagoletis cerasi
AAGCAGAAACTAATATCAATCCACCAGCAAAATAGAATGCTGTATTATAGTCTTGGGTCAGATCGTAGAGTACACCTGAAAAGCAAAGAAAGGAAGAAATTATGAATTAAAACAATTAAACGATGTTAAATTAACTGAAAATATAAAAATACATGTAGTATATGGGGCATTCCATACAATATTTACACCTCAATATTTCTTTTGGGATGAAATATTTTTTTTTACACTCTTTATCGAAAAAAAGAAGACACCTATTTTTTTATTTCGTCATGATATTCGAAAATCTCGAAAAAATATTCCCGAAACTTTGAACTCACGGAGAAGTATCTTTTTTCAATTGTTTGCAGTTAATAAACTATTTGTCGAAGAAAATCAGTTAAGGTATCAAAATGTGCATAATTACCTCGGCTTTCCATGAGAGTGTGAGTTAGATTAAAATAAAAACATTTTTGCCTTAAAAAATTGAATTTTTTTATTTTTATTTTTTTTTAATAACTTCACCATGTTCGATTTTTTTTGTTTTACCATAAATTTTGACAACTATTCAGGTTGAGTAACAAAAAAATCGAACATGGTGAAGTTAATAAAAAAATAAAAAGAAAAAAATGCAATTTTTTAATTGGTAATTACGCACATTTTGATACCTTAACTGATTTTCTCCGACAAATAGTGTATTAACTGCAAACAATTGAAAAAAGATACTTCTCCGTGAGTTCAAAGTTTCGGGAATATTTTTTCGAGATTTTCGAATATCATGACGAAATAAAAAAATAGGTGTCTTCTTTTTTTCGATAAAGAATGTAAAAATAATATTTTACCCCAAAAAAAATATTGAGGTGTAAACATTGTATGGAATGACCCATATATATGTTTTGTTAAAATATCGCAGGCAGCAGCGAAATCTTCTTGCATAAGCTCAATTTTTTTTTTATTATTGATCCAAAAAATATTATTTTGGGTTTAGGAAATCGGTTTGGTTTTTTATAGAGATTAAAACGAGACATACAGTGGCGAGCATAACCGAGTGCGTGGTGAATTTTTTTTTTTAAATATTTACAACGTTTTTGGAGTTACAATTTCTTTGCTATTTTTTTTTATAAAAATATATTTCATGTTTTAACCAAAAACATGTACACCAAGCTTTCAATCTTAAAAAAAAATTAGAAAAATTCAACAAATTTTCATTTAAATTTTGAACTTTTTAGTCCGAATTTTTAGAAAATTTTTATGTATGCAGTGACATGGACGATGGAATTTTATTAAAATAAGTGCAAGTTTTGAGCGGCTATAAAACCTGTACACCAAGCTTTCAATCGAAAAAAAATTAGAAAAATTCAACAAATTTTCATTTAAATTTTGAATTTTTTAGTCCGAATTTTTAGAAAATTTTTAAGTATGCAGTGACATGCACGATGGAATTTTATTAAAATAAGTGCAAGTTCTGAGCGGCTATAAAAGCGCGTTGATTTTTAATATTTTTTTTTTTTTGAAAATGAAAATTCCCCACATATGTATGTATTTGGTTGGTATGTCACTGCTGGTAGCTAAAACTTTGAAACCAGCATAAGTATCACTATTCAAGTGAAAAATAACTCTTCCCGACAGCTTCTAATTTGGGCTCCGTAAGCTGTGCCTACAAAATAGAATACAGCGTTACTAATCTCTCTTAATCCTCATCCTTTTATATAAACCAGAAACGTGCTCGGCATCGAAGACAGATGGGGAGGCTTTGGGAGCTGTAGAGGGAACTATTCTAAGAAATAACTATGGAAATAATGAACGAATTTCATGGCCCAACGCTAAAAAATACAATATTTTTACTGACCAAGCTCCAAAGGATCAGTTTGCAATTGCTTTATATAACTGGCAGAGCTTTCCATAGGAGAGAGACGATTGTGGAAGTTGTTTCGTCTCGATCCCGATACCGACTAACGAAGGTAAAGTCTCTTTTGCAACGTTCTTCATATACCTAAAATGAAGTGTTTTTTATCGTACGTACCTTCAAATTTAAATAGAACTTAAAAGGTAAAATTGTAAATATACATGCATATGTATGCATTTCCATTACTGATAAATGGCTTTCATAAAAAAATTATCCGCCGTTCGAAGGCGGTGCAAAATCGACTCAGCCAACAGTTAACAAAAATTTGAGCCCGAACTAATTTTTGGGTGGAAATTCGTGAAGTGGTAACTAGATTTTTCGCTATTTCAAAATAATAATTTTTTTTTGGTGAAAAGTCCTAAACATTCGGAATCAGTTTATGAAAACTTTTTTCGAAGTAAAGTAGTAGTTTCATTGTTTGACGATTAAAAATGTATGTTAAGTTTTCTTTGAATATTAATTAAGGAAAAACTATTTACGTAGTTTACCAAAGAGCCTCCGTTGGCTATTTTGTATGTCATACGAATGGATGCAAATGTTTCCAGCCTTAAAAGTATTCGATACGGTACCCGCTGGGTGGTGGCAGAGGGAGAGGAAGGCCTTCTCTACTTTCAAGAGATCAGATGGAGAAGGACTTAGCTTCATTTGAAATTTCCAATTGGCAGCAGTTAGCACAGAATAGAACCGACTGGCGTGCTTTATTGAAGTCGGTCAAAATCGCTTAGGCGGTTACAGCGCCAAACAAGAAGAAGATATGTACAATTAGAGAAAGAATTTTCTTGAAAAATACCACAAATAAATCTAATATTTTCGCCATATCTTTGACGAGTAACATTCAAACGTTACGTAACATTTGTCGGATCAAAGGCCCAACCATGATACAAAAAAGAAGGTAGTTTCATTGTCACTTTTTCGTCGCCATATTAACCACCTGAGAATTAAGCAGATTGTGACATTTCGTGCTACCATACCCAATATCTAAAATCGTTCAAATTTTATTATTAATTTTTTGTTTATTTAAAAACATTTTAGTCTTAGAATCGAAATTCGAACCAGCAAATGGTCTTTTGTTTTGGTATTTGTAGTTCTGGTTTGCATACTAACTATATATTATCAATTTTGTTTCACAACGTGTCCAATATATGCAGCATAGCAAAATATATTTAAATTTTACCCAAAGAAACAACGATATTGTACAAAGCAGACACAGTAACGGCTATGAGCTTTATATTAAAAATCACAATTTAGCCGTAAAAATTGGATTTCTATTTTAACGATCAAATGTAATCGTTATTTTGTGATTTTTAATTTTTCGATCAAGAATGATCGTAATTTTTGGATATTTATTTTTTTGAGCAATTTTCGACTGTTCATTTGTTTTATTTTTTTCGATGACACCATAACCGTTATTTTCAGAATTTATTTCTTAGGCAATAAAAGATTCAAAACGGTTCAAACTAAATTTTCGTTATTTTTTATTTTTATTTTTTCGATCAAGAAAAATCGTTAAATTTTGATTTTTTTTCTGTCAAATTTAATTGTTATTTCTGATTTTTATTCATAACGGGTAAAAATTATCAAAGAAATAAAAATCAGAAATAACATTTAAATTTGACAGAAAAAAAATTAAAATCAAAATTTAACGATTTTTCTTGATCGAAAAAATAAAAATAAAAAATAATGAA
This sequence comes from Rhagoletis cerasi, assembly GCA_029783565.1. NCBI lineage: Eukaryota > Metazoa > Arthropoda > Insecta > Diptera > Tephritidae > Rhagoletis > Rhagoletis cerasi. The sequence goes on from JAPVRG010276635.1 coordinate 11,432, forward strand.
AATTTAGTTATTTAATGGCTATTTTCGGCCCCTGGTAAAACTATACCGGAAATGGAGAATATTCACTTCTCTAAAAGTTGAGGCCCATGGGTCCCAAAGTAAATTCCCATTTCAAGTTACTTGAAAGACATGCAGATAAATGTACAGAGATTATACATACATATGTATTAAATAACACATCGAAATGTGTAATTTTAGTGTATGAATTATATCAGAAACAATCCTGTACGATATAGGAGACTGCAACAGTCCTGGCTAGCTATAAATTAAAAATATGTTCACTAAAATTTTATTAATCCAAAAATGGGGTTTACGGGGAATGGTTATCGAACTTAATGCAAAATTTAAACATTTTTAGGACAAGATATTAATTATATTTAAAAGGAAAATGTTAATATTATTATTTTGTATATAATCCCAAATTTAAGATATAAAATCCCCTGTATCAAAAAACTCAAATTGTGTAACGTCGCTTCGAATTTTTTACAAATGAGCAATTGCCAAAAATCTGCTTTTTAATCAAAAAGTTGTTTATTGAAACTACCTTCTTTTTTGTATCATGGACTTAAGGTTCTGGTAAACGATGAGAATGAGTCTCATAAGAATAGGAATTCACTCTCATTCTCACCGTCTAATTAGTAATGAGAATGGATATTTACTCTCATCGTAGGGTTTTTTTGGATATAAATCTTAAATTTTTCTTAAATCGGTTTGTTGCGATCTTTTTAGTCACTCATGAAATATTTCCATCGTTTACCAGAACCTTTACAGCTTTTGACTAAAGAGATCACAACAAACTGATTTAAAAAAATTATGATTTTGAGCCAAAAAAACTGTATTATCCATAAGAGTATACTTTTGTTACATGAGACGTTAGCGTGAACATAAGTATATCAAACAACGATTTTCTTATTCGTGCGAGTTCCCATATTCATTTTCATAAAGAAAAATTTCCCCCGGTGATGCAAAATATTGGTTTCCGGATTCAATCGAAATGCACCCTATAAAAATATAAATTCGGTTGCCGCAGTTGGTAACTTTCTAAAAAAATTGGTAACTTTTAAACTGCTTGGTAAATTGGTAACCTTGTTTTGATTTTGGTAACTTTTGGAAACAAAAGTTGATTTGCATTAATGGAGAAAAATTTGAATTGTGTATTGCATGTACACACTTCTACAAAACTCCGATAAAAGTTAGATTCTACCTTCAATTCTGTTACTAACGGCCTTATGACCAACTTCATCGTATATTAATTGATTTAACTACTGCGCCTAAAACTTTGAAGCCGAATATATGTAAGTATTGCTTCGTCGCTGTCACGAACTCAATAGGTCATAACTTCAGCTCGGATTTTAGGCTAAAAATTAAGCCTAACAAGTAAGGGCAGCACTGTCTTCGGCTATGCCGAAGGCTTCATACCTTTCATGAACATCAAAAAACTTAACTTCACCCTTGATCTCTTTAGGAGCTACACATTACTTATACTAAATTGATGTACACTGTGAACTACATAGATGGTGGAGTTATATCGCAAAAACTTATATCTGAACATTCCTTATAGATCACCGATCTTGATGATTTCCTCAGTAGACCTTGTATGATTAATTAGTAATTAGCTCACGAAATTGTCCGGGTTTGTATCTGAACAATCAGTTGAATGGGAGCTATAGGTTATAGTGACCCGATCTTTATCATTTTCACTGCAAGCTCTCCGTTGATAATATGTAAAAAAAACTGCGAAATTTCATGTTCCTAGCTGCATAAATGGAGGAGTAATAACGAAAATCTCATATCTGAATAATCAGATATATGGGGGCTCTTTGCTATTTTCACTGTAAGTATTCTGTTGACAATGGGTGAAAACATTGCAATATTTCAAGTTCCTAGCTGCATAAATAAAGGAGTTATATCGAAAAATTTCATATCTGAACAAACAGATATATGGGAGCTATATGTTATAGTGATCGGATCTGTGCCATTTTTGCTGTAAGTATTCTGCTGGCAATTAATGATATCAGTGCGAAGTTTCAAGTTCCTAGCTGCATAAATAAAGAAGTATAACGAAATGTCTCATATCTGAACAATCAGTTGTATGGGAGCTATATGTTATAGTCATCCGATGTTTTCCATTTTCACTGTAATTATTTTGTTGACAATGAGTGAAAACAGTGCAAAATTTCAAGTTCCTAGCTGCATAAATGCAGGAGTTATAACGAAAAATCTCATATCTGAACAATCAGTTATATGGGAGCTATATGTTATAGTCATCCGATCTTTTCCATTTTCACTGTAATTATTCTGTTGATAATGAGTGAAAACAGTACAAAATTTCAAGTTCCTAGCTACATAAATAAAAGAGTTATAACGAAAAGTCTCATATCTGAACAATCAGTTATATGGGAGCTATATGTTATAGTGATCCGATTTTACCGGTTCCGACAAATGATTAATACATTACAAAAATACACTCGCTCACCAAATTTCATTCGGATATCTCAAAAACGGAGGGACTAGATTGTATACAAACAGACGGACAGACGGACATGGCTAAATCGATTCAGCTCGACATTCTGATCCTATAAGTATACATTTTGATGGGTCTATCTCTTTTTGTTCTGGTACTTACAAATATCGGACCAAAGTTATAATACCATTTCATGCTCATGAAAGGTATAAAAATCAAGAATGATGGAATACAAGATTGCGCCGTCCCGGCCGTTGACATTTGTGGACACGAATATGCTGAGAATAGAGAGAAAAGAAGAACTAGTTGAAACTACCATAACAGTTAATTTTACATTGAAAAACGTGTTTTAATTTTGCTAAATGCGAAAATATTACATTTTTCACCAAATCTATTAGAGAATAGTGAACGTTTTAGTGCAATTGTGGCTGCTGCAGTAAACGTTTTACTGCACTCCATTCCACCCACTCTCGCCACGGCGTCGTTGAGAGAAAAGGAGAAAAAGCTGCATTTTGAGGCACTACCGTGACGGCTGTCGCAATTTAACAGACGGCACTTCATTTTATTAGTTTTTAGACAGTGTTCAACTCAAAAATGTCTCACAAATTGCAAATTAACACAATTTTAACTGATTTTTCTCTTATTATCGAATTTTTCCTTGCCGCTCCTTCGTATCCACATCTGTCAAAATCGGCATAACCAAAGTACACCGTGCCTAAAAATACATATCGCACACCGTCTTCAAAAGAGTCACAACTCAAAATTTGTAATTTTTGAAATAATGTGCAAAAAATGCTCACATACCTTTTATTTACCTTGCAGAAAAAACTGCAACAAAATTTTATTTTAATTTGTTGAAAAAATCTAATGTAGTCTCCCTTGCCCATATGATTAACATGTGCTTGGAACGGGTTTTTTTGAGTTGTGTCTCTTTCGAAGACGGTGTGCGATAAGTGCCATCATATGTAACTATAAGCAAAGTGGATACCAATTAATACATTTCCCATATGGTTATGATGCTACATATTTTTAATATTAATCTTCAGCATAAAAATTCGAGCTCTGTACATAACAATAACATAAAAAACGTGATAAAATTGTAATTATTAGAGCGCTTAAAGTCAAGATTTTCCAGCATTATTTTAGGCGCAGTAGTTATTGGTATCTGTTGGTAACTTTTCCAAAAACATTTCGGTAGAAAATATTTTAGGCGAGCGACAACCGTGTTCTTGCCTTCTTTCTCTTCTGTAGACCAGTGTAATATTCTACAGGGTAAGGGAACCTTTGTTAAAACAGACAATTTTAAGGGTTACTCTAAAATACAGAGGGAGGGGGGCTAAAAGTTGCAAAAAGTGGGTCACGTAATATATATATGTTCCCTAACATATTACGTTAGCGCCAATATATTATTATTATTATTATTATTATTATTATTATTATTATTATTATTATTATTATTATTATTATTATTATTAGTATATGATTGCCCAAATGTTTGTAAATTCCAGTTTCTTTAAAAAAGTCTTAATGTATGAAAGAAGCAAATACCACTTCGTTATAAAAACTATTTGTACAGTGGCACTTTTGAAAAATGTTGCCAAATTATCTTAATTTCAAATGAAAACCTTAAAACTCTGAATTCTTTAATTCGCCCACTGAAAAGTTAAAAGGAGCATGCTTTGCTGCAACAAAATTATTAACAGCCTTTTGTTTCCTCTTTTTGATGAGTTCTCCCCTCCGATCGGTAAATAGTTCACTGCTGACAGTATCAAGATTACCTCCAAAAAAAAAAACAGTTTTTTTAGAAATCGCAAAAAAACACAACAACAACAATTTAGTGATATAAGCTCACAAGATATCATGCTTTTATTCTTTAATAACTGTACCTTGGCTAAGCCTAGCCAAAATTTCCTGGGCTTATGTAAAGTTAAAATTTAAGGAAAAGCTAATAGTTTGTGAGGTTTCACAAAAAATGAGATTTTATCACCAAAACAAAATCGAAATATTTTGTTATCATAAATCTTTCATATCTACCCACTCGAAGCTTTAGTCTGCATACCAACTTTTTTTTAAGAATGTGTTCTTGTATTTTTATAACGGCGATTAAAATTTACACTTTATGTCTCACGCTCAATTGAATTTTCAATTGTAAACAAATAAGTTGACTGTGACTGCTGTTTACAAAAACAAAGTTACCTATCCTATGTTTTAGTGTATTATCAAAAAAATGCCAAAAAGAAAAAAGTGATGTTAACACTTGCAAATAATTAATTTCGGACAGAAACACAGGCATTTAGATCATAGTGCATTGGTGGATGCAACAAATAGAAAAAAAAATCTGGAAAAAATTCACTCGTCTTCATTTTATTTGCCGAATAGCATGATAGTACTAAGTACTATATTATAGTTCATTTAATACAAAATTGACTACGTCTTTTCTTTAATTATAAAGATGTACCTATTATTTTGCTGAGTTTAAGAAATTTTTTAGAAAAGAAAACATTTCTTGATTCGCAGAGTTTAATAAATTTTTAGATGCGCTTTGAAACTATTTCCATTTGTCAGCCACTTATATTCCTGAAAGATTTATTTTACTCTGGAATTACCCACTTGATAAGAACATCCCAAGTGTTTTGGAAAATTTTGCTACAACAGCTTGCAGATTACTTTTAATAAGGCTTTCATCTTTATGCTCTTACGAATCTAAGACCTAGTATCTTCTTCGCTTTTATTTCAGATAAGATACAATTTATGAGTTTTCAGTAGTCAGTTTTAATTTCCCTAATCTGAAAAAAAACGGATTATCTAGGCAAAGTGTGTTTGTATTAATATATTTGCTTGGAGATAAAAACGGTTTTTAAAAATAAATGCGGTTGCTGTATGCATATTTTTGTGATTTTATTTTTCTAGAATGATAAATACCATTTCTCCAAAAATAGTGAGCTAAAACTGTTTATTATTAATCCATAGTTAAATACCAAATGTTTCTGACTGCTTACGCTCCAGACAATAAATCCGCTCTTCTTCCCAAAAACAATTTTTTTGCGCTTACACATTTGCTAGTGTTTGGCCGAGTTTCTCCTCCGATTTGTGGTGTGCGACCTACAGTGTTATGCGTCTTCGAACAGGAAATGGTTTTATATGAGAAGCTTTTCATGGGGCGACCGCTATTAGAAGAAACTTCGTTGTTACTGGGACCAGAAATCCAACCCTGGACCTATCGAGTGGTAGTGCGCATCTCTAACCACTCGACCACGGCGACGGCTTCTTCCCAAAGCGAACTATAATATTAACTCAAATTTCATGACTTCTACCAAATAAATTCATAGTACCGAATTTTAAGCAAATCGACCCATAATAAGATTTGTTCGAATAGATCGGTCAATGGCCCACCTACCGGAAAAAAGTAAATTTTTTTTTTGGCTAGAACATGGCTATTTATATACAAAATTTCAAGAAAATCGGACCAGCCGTTCGTGAGATTACCTGTCACAAAAAAAAGGGGCTTCTCTTTATATAATTAGTATAGATAGGTAATGTAACTATTACCATATCATGTGACATAAAGGGTGGTTAAATTTTAAGGGCCGATGTTGAATGTGAACCACACCTAAACGTCAAGTTTTTTTCTGCATTTCATTTCATTTCTCAATTTCAGACTAACTCAATTTGAACATGGAAAGATACACAATCGAGCAACGTGTTAAAGTTATTCAGGCTTATTATGAAAATGGGCGTTCAAATCAAAATGCATATCATCTTCAGTGATGAGGCACATTTTCACCTTAGTGCATTCGTCAATAAGCAGAATTGTCGCATTTGGGCGAATGATAATCCAAGAGTGCTTGTCGAAAAACCAATGCACCCACAAAGAGTGACTGTTTGGTGCGGTTTATGGGCTGGCGGCATCATCGGGCCGTATTTTTTCCAAAATTAGGCCGGTCAGGCAGTTACTGTGAATGGTGTTCGCTATCGTGAGATGATAATGAACTTTTTATGGCCCGAATTGGAACTTATGAATGTGGACGATATGTGGTTCCAACAGGATGGTGCCACTTGCCACACAGCGCGACAAATGCAATGGCCGTGTTATCTCACGTGGTGGCGATGTCAATTGGCCACCAAGATCATGTGATTTGACACCGTTGGACTACTTTCTTTGGGGTTATTTGAAAGAAAAGGTGTACGTCGATAAGCCAGCAACAATTC
>JAPVRG010276659.1:3862-14723 GCA_029783565.1 Rhagoletis cerasi
CGCCAAATGCCAGGTTATGTCATTCAGCAGACGCTCGGACATAATTAACTACCGATACACGATCGGTAATTCTGATCTGTCACGAATTCAGGAAAAAAAGGATTTGGGTGTTATATTCAACAACAAGATGTGCTTTTCCAAGCACATTGACCTTATGATTGCTAAATCTAGGTCTATGCTCGGGTTTGTAATAAGAAATTCCAAAGAGTTTCATGATCTGTTTGCCCTCAAAAATCTATACTTCTCCTTTGTTAGATCCAATCTTGAGTATTGCAGTATAATCTGGGATCCTCACTATACCGGATATTCCTTAAGAATCGAAAAAATTCAGAAACGATTCACCAGGTATGCCCTTCACCGCCTGAATTGGAATGGTAACATGCCCGAGTATAGAAGTAGATGCCTCTTACTCGGGCTGCCAACATTAGAATCGCGTAGGAAATTTTATTCCATAATGTTTATAAGAGACATAGTGACAGACCGTATCAACTGCCAATTTCTGCTGGAGTTAATTATTTTTAATTGCCCCGCACGAGATCTAAGGTCATCTTATACATTTCGTATTCCTTATTGTAGGACCAACTACTCTTTTAATGAACCGATCAATCGCTGTCTTAGGCACTCGAATGAGATAGGTAGTCAGTTGGACTTTTTCTCGGAGAGCAGGGATAGTTTTAAGAACAAATTAACTGCACTACTTCATAGCCATATAATTTATCCGCCACAGAATTATTTCAATTGTAAGAGGTTGACTGGTTACTGGGGAACTCCAGAAGCGCTTAAAAAAGTATATGATTCTATATTTTCGATTTCAGCAAATGAAGTCCTATGGAAGAGATTTGAACTCAACCAAGAACTAGAGTACTTAGTATAGCTCACATTTTGTTTGTAAAATCATAGCAGTTGATATCGATAAAAATATTTGCAATGATATCGATAGAAGATCATCATTTGGCGTAATATTAAGCTGCAGCGAATTTGTGCTGCTCCCTAACTAAATTTAAACTTCTATTTCAAGCAATGCGTCTGTTCATGTTGCAACTACCAAACCAAGCCAACGACAATCAGAAGCTGGCTGCAAAAAAACCAAATTTTCATGAACTTTCAAAGCCACACACCAACGGACTGGGTCAAAGGCGCTAGCGCTTGACTTATACTATTTTTGATTTTAAAAATTCATTCTAAAGAGTTTTCATATTTTATTTACATTTACATAGATACTCTAGGCTAAAACAACGCTCTCGCGCCTAGACGCCTCCGTTGCTGTTAAACACTGCTTGACCACCAAACAACCACGCGGCACAATGGAGTCATTCCACCTAAATGCGCCAAAGGACACTTCAGCTGTTACGCCCAAGTTGCCGTTGTTGCTATTGCGGTTGCGGTCAAGCGCGAACCAGAAAAAAAAATATAAATTTGTGCCTATGTATATATGTATATTAGACCACACCAAAAAAAAGTTCACCGTTCAAATTGCATTGCAAAAATACTTTAGACTCAGGGGTGTACGTCGAATTTTTTGTTTGTTTGCTTGTAAGGTGGTACGCTCTAATGTATAACAACTGTACACATAAATATTTTGAAATGCACTACATACATTTGTACATACTTCATACATATATTTGAATTTGCATATTCTATATAGAAAGTAAGGTTAAGTGCAACCCTGGTGAGAGACAATGTCAATTTTCACAAATTCTCGCAAAAATTGGAATGCACATAAATTTTTGCTGGCGCATAGAGTGCAAAAAATAGAATGCACAAAGGAAAACGGCAAAATAAACGCCAGCAATAAGAGCGTTTCTCTAACTAGTGTTCGTAGCTAGCCTAAATAATGTGAAAAAAAAACCATTATGTAGTTCGTAAAATTTAATAGACAGCAGAAAAGTTGAACGCTGTGGTTGACGAGTGATTTGCGGAAGCGTGAAAAAATTGAGAGCCTTCTATTTCAATAAGCTGGTAGTTTTAGCGATTTATGAACAAATGTAATTTGCAGTTTGCAGTCCGACTTGGAAAAGCAAAAACTTTGGCTATTAATGGACATTTAGAATAGAGGAAAATAAAATGACAAATGTTTTAGAGGAAATTTTTGGAAATTGAGCTTTATGTATGGTTACATATAGTGAAAAATATGTATGTACTTACATACATATGTATGTATACATTTTTAGAGTACATACTTCACAAGCAAAAAAAGGAAAAAATTCAGTCTTCTATCATCTTTCAGTTACCCAATATTTCTTTATTCATGAAAAGTGGTTCTCATCAACGCTATCACTATTTACTCTTGACCTTAGTTAGCGAAATTCGCGATAATAAGAAGTAAAGTAAACAATAAACTGTTTCCAGAAGCCCTGGGCAAGTTCAGAAGAAGAGGAAGCCTTCTCTGCGTTTCTGCATTTTCAATTGGCGTCAGTTGGCACAGAAGAGAAGCGACTGGCGTAATTTTATGGACTCGCCAAAATCGCTTAGGCGGTATTAGAAAAACTTCAATACACTGTAAAAAAAAATTGTGGCGTTAAGGGAAAAACAGCAGGTGGTACAACATTCTGGAGCTGTTCCTCTTTCATAATGGCCACATCGTATTCGTATTTTTTTAATCGTCTCATTTTGTGACTTCACTTTCATTACATAAAGAAGGAATAGAAACGCATAGAGTCACCGGGAAGAAGAACCCGCGAAAAAAGCAAAAGACTTCAGGCTAATACGTCTTACTTTCTTCCTGCTGTAGGTACTGAACAATTAGCATATATTAAGGGCAGGTAAAGATAACCTGTTTTTCATATACATACATACCAGGGTTGTCGCGAATATTCGCATTCGCATTTGCAACCGCGGATCTTGCGCATTAATCTTAACATTCGCATTCGCATTCGCAAAAGTTCCGCATTGATTTTTGCAAGCGCATTGATGAAACGACAATCATCGGTATCAAAAAACGCGAGGTATGTTCTGCCTTTTCCAAGTTGGATAAGGAAGCAAAGCGAATGGGTCTGGTGGTAAACGAGGACAAGACGAAGTATCTCCTGTCATCAAACAATCAGTTCAATTAAATATTTTAATACTTTAAATTAAGGTTTCTGTGTCACACGCGATAAAAAAAAGTATGCCAAGCATACCCCTTAAACTCAATAAAATAAGCTTAAGCCAGTTTAAGAGAGAGAAAAATTGCAAAAGTTAAATCAGTAATTTCGCTATAGCCACAAAAAACACCCAGACATGAATATAACTACTATTTAATATCGCTTTCGTAGTCGGAAAAGAAACTTTAAAATCGATAATCATAAACGCAACAAAAGTTGAACTCAGCATGTCGGCAATTCAGCGAGAAGATAAAGCGCGCAGTGGTTTAAGTACTTTTTGTTGCTTTTATTGCATACAATTCAAATCATAACCATTGACAGTAAAAAAAAGACAACCACAATGAATCACAGCAAAAAGTGAGGTGTGGAAGACAAAAAAAAAGCGCTTAAAAAGGAATGAAAGCGCGAGTTCTACTTTCCGCTCCATTCTCCTTAACGCTCGCTGCTAGCCGTTTTGCATTCACCTTCATTCTGCTGTGGCGATAATGAAAATTGCAAAACCAGCGCAACGAAATAATGGCACAAACTTTAGCCATTTGCGCAAAACATCCCATCAGAGGTTGTTTGTAAGTGACCTGCGCCGCTCCCCACTTGCCTTACTTGCCCCGCCTGCCACACACCACTACTTGCCCGCCGCCTGCCACACGCTGGCAGTTGGTGGTAAATGCGATTTTACGTTCGCTCTGACTTAAGTACACTTGCAAATTTGTAGCGAGCAGCGAAAAAAAAAAGTTTCTCGCAACAGACCGTGACTGCGCGTCAAGCGGTATGCTGTGTGTATGCGTGTGGCTTTGTGAAAGGAGCGAACGTCTTCAGAATTATTGGCTAAAGTTTTTCGATTTGGTTGCTGCCGCAGTTTTTCCTGCTTAACTTGTTTTGTGCCAAGTTATTCTGTTCTACTATTTTGTTTTGTTTTATTTCCTTGGATTTTACTCACTCTTTTTGTGGTGGATATAAATCTCAGCGAATTTGTTGGTTAATGTGTGTCTTACGCGGTATGTATTGTTTGTGGGTGGATCGAAGAAGATTATGCAAAGTGTAATAGAGTTAATTTATTTTTGGACTGAAGAAACTCTTTTGAAACTCCAAGATGTAAAATATCCTTCGACTCAGCACCCATGGGTGGAAAGCGACAGTAAGGGCGCCCACGAACGAAATGGAAGGACCGGTCTGCACTCGGGATAAACCACTGGCGCAAGCCCGCAAAGGAGGGAGGCAATTGGCGAAGTTTTTGACACCCTCTTCAAAAATGTCTTTGTAAAAAAGCTTTCCTAAACAGCTTTCGTTTCCGTTTAACATCCTTATTATAATATTTCATTAAATTGAATTACCCGTTTAAACAGGTGGCAATTGTATTCAAAATATTTTCGAAATAAAGAATTTTTCAACCTGTTTCGTTTGACGTCCATATTGAAATATTTCATTAAAGTAACTGTTAAATTTAATACAACTTTTAAACAGGTGGCAACCACTTTTCTAAAATATTTACGAACTAAATCCTTATTAATAACATCTTTTGTTTGACTTTGCATAGTTTTGTGAAGTTTCATTTAACTTATTGATTTAATTTAAATTGACTTTTAAACAGGTGGCAACTCTCTTTAAAAAAAAGCTTTGCCATAAATTTTTCGATCAGCATCCGTATTGTAATACTTTATTTAACTTATGGAAATATGGGATTTGGCTTTTAAGCAGATTGCCACCTTTTTAAGCTTTTAAGGTAGTTGCTGCCATTTCAAATTATTTTCAAAATAAAGATTTCTTCTTATTCGTTTGCCACTCATATTGTAGTACTTAATTTAACTTGTTAAAAAAAATTAAATACAATTTTTAAAATCTTGTTCGTTTGGCATCCATACGGTGAAATTACGCCGAACTTATAATTTAATATAAATTTCACTCTTTAACCATGTGGCAACCCTTTTCCAAAAATATTCTATATGTTAATCGAGGTCATAACATACTCACACGCTCTCTCACAAACCTTCACATTAAAAACATCAGTGGTTTAATTTAAATTGCCAATTAAATTGATTTCAAATGGCAACCCTCGTCGAAATAGATATAGCTTTCTTAAAACTTCTTTCGTTTGATTTTAATAGATTGGCGCTTACACATTATCATACTGTTTGGCCGAGCTTCTCCTTCGATTTGTGGCATGCGCCTTGATGTTTTGTCACACAAAGGGGAGGGACCTACAGTTTTACCCCGATTCCGAACGGCGATTGTATTTTTATCAGAAGCTTTTTTAGGGCAGAAATACACTCGGAGGTTTGCCATTGTCTGCGGAGGGGTGACTGCTATTAGAAAAAATTTATTTATTTTTTTGAAGTTGGTCGAAAACTGGGCTCGAACCCAGACCGTGCGGAATCCTAGTGCACACTTCTAACCACTACACCACAGCGGGTATCGTTTGGTACCCATATTAAAATAATTTTTTTTTTCCTGCTTAATTAAATGGAATATGAGTTTCTAAACAGGTGGCAGCCCAGTCTGCAAATATTTTTGAAGCTAAGCTTTCTTAAACCTCTCTTGTTTGATACCCATATTGAAATATTTCGGTTAGCTTGTTAATTAAACTGACTTCAACTCGAAATCTTATTTCAGCTTTTTCAACAGGTGGCAACCTCCTTAAAGAATATTTTCGTAAAAATTGTTCTTGACCAGATTTCGTTTAACACCCAAATTGTTATGGTTTAAATACTTAACAGGTGGCAACCCCCTTAAAAATATTTCTTATAGCCTGACCACATCGAAAACGACGAGCTACGGACCACAGCTGTCAAGTTATTTTTGCACGTATTCTTATGTAGATAATTATTTTGGCGACGATACGGCAACACCGCGACTAGCTAAAAATTTAGCTGTGGCCGGATTAGATCTATTTCTATTTTTCGAGCGACAGATAAGGTTCTTCCTCTTCTTTTATGTCAAATTCATAGGAACAAATGATGTCGCTGCCGCGTTCTAAAAAACCAAGGCGCCGTCGACAAGGTGTTTAGATTATGTAGATAAAACCTAAATGTCGTGTCGTGTGGTAATGTCGGGTTCGATGTGTTCAGAGCTTTACATTACATTCTTGTAATATTTTATTTGCCTTATTAATTGATAAATTTAAAGTTTTGAAAAAGGTGGCAACTCTCTTAAAGAAATATCCTATATGTTAATCCAGGTTATGACCTATCTCTGTGCCACATTTCATTCAAACCCATTAAGCTGTTTTAGCGTGAAAGAGCAACAAAGATGCTCACTCACAAAATTTCACATTTAAAATATAAGTAGGACGTATTTAGACAAGATTGTGTTGCGACGATTTCCAAAGAAGAAATACTCCTCAGGCACAATAAAAAGTATACAAGGACAACTCGTGATTGGATATAGAGCTCCTTTGAACCCTCAAACCGGATAGAGTCGTCCAAAAAGCCACGCATATTGAATCAAATACTGCTTATATTCGTAATACACGGAACCGATACTTTATTTCAGAGCCAAAATATGGTTTATTTTTGAACGAATTTCCATCATCTCTGAGATAGTACGTAGGTACGTAGACAGCGAGGAAAAACGCAAATGCATTTATGCATATAGGATCGGGCTAGATTTACTCCTCTCGCCTTTGAAAGCACATGAAATTACTTCTTAGATAGTTTGGGATTACCTTCAACTGTCAAAGGGCAATGCACCTTAAGGCCCCGATCACAGTGAATACGAGCACTTGGGTAACGAAGTAGCACATCGTCGATGACTTTGCAAAACCGATTACACTAGTTTACACGAAAAATTAACCTTTGTAAAAAAGTATTTTTTAGGCTCACTTTGGGTCGCTGAATATGAAAACAAAACCCAATTTTTTTTTTCAAAGAAGCGTTTCGAAAAACCTGTTTTTTGGTACCTTTCGCAGTTATTTGTCAATATCTTTTGAAAAATTATCTAATCGACGCGGGAAACCGTTCGAAAGGTATTGACGCGCCCTTTGCAAATATATATAACTTGTATAGATTTAAATCAAAATTGTTACTGTTACTAGCGACCTAAATCGAAAAAAGTGAAATTTTCCATCATTTTTGAAAATAACACTTTTTAGATGCTTATTTTTAATTACAAAATTTTGTTTTAAATTTTTTTTAAATTTGTGTAAAAGATAAATCATTTCAGTAAAATTTGAGTCTACGACCATCCCAATCGGATAAGAAATATAGATGTAATGGGGCACTAAGTAAAAATTCGAACTTTATATTTTTCACAAAATCACACTTTTGGTCGGAAATTAAATTTTTTATTTTTTTTTAATATTTTTTTATTTTATTTTTATTTTTTTCTTACTCCTGGATGCAAATTCGAGAAGACTCTAACCAACACAAACTAAAAAATTCAAGGGGAAAAGCTTATTTTCGACTAAAATTGTGATTGTGTGAAAAATGCAAAGTTAGAATTTTTACTCAGTGCTCCATAACATCTACATTTCTTATCCGATTTGGATGATCTTAGACTCAAAATTTACTGAAATGATTTAACTTTTACTAAAAATTAAAAAAAAAATTAAAAAAATGCTTTTAATCAAAAATAAGCATCTAAAAATGTGTAATTTTCAAAAATGAATGAAAATTTCACATTTTTCGATTTTGGTCGCTAGTAACAGTTATAATTTTTATTTAAATCTATACAAGTTATATAAAGGGCGCATCAATACCTTTCGAACTGCGAAAGGTACCAAAAAACACGTTTTTTGAAAAAATCTCGAAAACGCTTCTTTGAAAAAAGAGTGGGTTTTGTTTTCGTGCTCAGCGACCCAAAATTAGCTTAGAAAACATTTTTTTTCTTAGGCTAACGCAATTATGTCAAAATTTGTCGACTAGTGTTATCGACCAATATTTACTGCGGTCCACCTTACCAATTACCATAGAGCATTATATGCCGTATTCGCTGCATGCGTATAAGGCTTTCTTAAGTTTTCTTCCGAATTCCACCTCAGTCGATCATGACTCCTACGTACTTCGTGGATGATTTATGAGAAAGTGTTCCATTGCCTAGTTTAAGGGGAACTCCAGGCGGAATCTTGAACTTCAGTGAGAATCGTACTTAGTCTGTATTATCTGGATTTACATGCAATCGCAGCTTCTTGGCCCAGCTAAATTTGTCTTTTAATGACCGCCGAGTATTTCCATGATCGATTTAAGACAACTTCCTGTAATGAAGGCGGCTGGATCAGAGGCAAATAGAAGCCTTACTTAAAAACACAGATGAGCCGCGCTGAGACAACACTGTCCAACAATAAAAAAGATGTTCAATCCACATATGGAAGAACTGACATAAACACTTTCCAAAAAAACACCGTAGGGACATTATTGAAGGCTTCCGATATATAAAGGGAGATACAGAGCCCTTTCTGTTCGCAAACGTTATAAAGAACGTTTTCTTCGCATTAGCGTGTTGAGTCGTTTATATTAAGGTTAGCAAGGATTTCTCTTTAAAACATTGTTACAATTTTTTTGATCTAATCGGAAACCTCCTCTAATTTCCTTCAGTTCGATTAGTGGATTGCTAAATAAAACACGCAAAACCTCACTCTATTGTACGTCAAATACTTTACAGCTGAAAACTTTATACACTCTTAATCCTTACTGGAGCTTGCGAACAATCCTAGCGACTCTCTAGTCATCTTATCGAAAACTCTAGATGTAGAAATCTCTATCGTTCTTCATTCCAACTTCCGTAAATTTTCCGTTCTTCACCACAAAATGAGGCAAGAAGCCTCTCAAATGTTTTTTTAAATATTTAACCACGGTGGTGCTAAGAGTTTGGTATTCCTTGGAGTAAAAACGTCTGCCCTTACCTGGTGTTGGTATGAATACAAGTCTGCCGCACTCAAACTACTTGGAATGTAATTCAATTTTGAGCAGCATTTGCAGTCCAATGATCCCAAGTGTTGTTGTTGAAGATGTTATCATTAGGTCTTTGAAATCTTCGTATGTCGTATTGAATATTGCGTGAAGGTTATTAAAGGTTCCTTACTGTCTTTTATCCATTCACTATTCTCGTTGAGGAGCAGTAAAGGAATTGTCAGAGACTAAGCTAATATCCTCCGAATTCTAGATGCCACTGAAATGACTTAAATGTTGCCGCAAAAGTTCTGTAAGGAATTCATTTTCGTTCTCCTTATTTATTTATTTTTTAACCAGAGACAAAAATTTGGTTTGGGGGCCCATCTAATCGACTTCAGTCCTTCGCCGCCAAAGTAAACCATTAAATCACAATAACTCAATAAAATTTAGCTTTACACTATATTCTCATTCACTTCTTGTCCAATTTTTAATGTAGCGATTTTCAAGCAGCCACTCCATGGCACCTGGATCATTTCGCAATTTTGGTTGCATTACAAGCAATTTGTATGAGTATGAATCTTGAAGTGGAACTCGTAAAACACAGATTTCACTGAAGCATCGAACGGAGCGTTACGCAGCGTTCCACCCACCTACAAGTAGCTGCATGAAATTTGGAAAGCAAGCCAAGTTTCAATGCAATAAAAAGAAAAAGCGAGAACAGCGAGAACGCAAAAAAAAAAACATTAAGCAGAAAAATAAATTGTCTGACTGCACCGTAGGCAGCTTGATTGGCGCATTACTCGAAAGCGTAACCATGCCGTGTAGAACGCGTACAAAAGACTGGAAGTGAGATGAATGCTAATGTCGGCGGAGAGTAGGCGGGTAATAGGCGGCGAGTGAAAGGTTGACGGGAAATGCAATTTTGAAAGTTTCTTCACTGATTTTGTCTTACAAGCGCCACTAGCTGCTTTCACCAATCTTTTATTCTACATAAAACGCAGGCAGTTTGTTGCGGACTAAAGAACAGTTTTATTCTGCGCAACTCTGCTTCTACTGATTGCATTTTTCTGCTCCCGATTTCGCTTTCTTCTTACTGCGATGTGTTCAAATTCAAATTCGAAAGCTGATGCTATTCCCCCAGAACATGGCGTGGCAAATATGTTGTTGTTTTTAAAGGCAACGGTAGCAGCTGTCATTGAAAGCAATAACAACAACGTTTTTTTAAAGGGATTTTTCTAATGTTTTATTTTGGCTGCCGCTTCGTTTGCCTCTGCAACAATTTGCCTTTGTTGAGTGACTGCAGCCCAGAAATTGAGCCCGCCACCTATACATGCAAAAAGCATTCATTGTGATCCATGGAATAATGCAAACAAGTGTGAAAGAAGTATGCGGCAAAATTGATTGTGCTTAGAATCCTATAAATGCCCTGCAGGAAATGGGACTAGCTTGTAGCTAACTATTAACTAACTAGCAGTCGACTAGTGGTAACCATTTATTAACTATTTCCTTTGGCCGTAACTAACTACTTTTGAAGGGCGATGGCCGCAAAGTAGTGCGAACGGGTTTTCTCTGCATTAGAAGTCAAATAACTTGTAGCTAACTACTTTTGGATATAAATTATCAATTAAAAAAAGAAATTTTTAAATTTTTTATATTTTTATTAATTTACTTATTTCATTTAATATTACATATTTGCTTATTTGTTTATATGTTCTTTGTAGATGGTCTCATATTTGAATTCGATCAGACATAACATCAAAATGATAATATGTATAAAATTTCGACTTTTATTTTATTTGTCTTGAATGCGAAAAAGAATCTGCGATGTGCAGAAAAAAGTGTATTGAAAGTAATTTTTAATGAGGATATTTAAATAGAAACTTGTAAAGAAAACAAACTCCCGATAACGTCTGCATGACTCCTGCACGACTTTACAACTAACTTGAAGTTAGTTTT
>JAPVRG010276666.1:13066-25391 GCA_029783565.1 Rhagoletis cerasi
TGCTGGTTCCCAAATAAACGAAGTTCTCTACTGTTTCGAAATTATAACTGTCAACAGTGACGTGGGTGCCGAGCCGCGAATGCGCTGACTGATTGTTTGATGACAGGAGATACTTCGTCTTGTCCTCGTTTACCACCAGACCCATTCGCTTTGCTTCCTTATCCAACTTGGAAAAGGCAGAACATACCTCGCGTTTTTTGATACCGATGATGTCGATGTCATCAGCATACGCCAGCAATTGCACGCTCTTATAGTAAATTGTTCCAGAGCGGTTAAGTTCTGCAGCTCTTATTATCTTCGAGTAAAAATTCTAACTTGGTATTTTTCACACAATCACACTTTTGGTCGAAAATAACCCAATAAACACAAAAGTCAGGATGATATCGTGTCGAATTCGTGGTGGATTCGCGAAAGTAGATTTTCTCGAATGTAATTTTTCGGACTCGTGTCGAATTCGAGGCAAGCTCGAGAAAATCAATTTTCGCGAAAGCATATTTTAATTTTTTTATATTCAACGTATATTCGAGAAATTCATTTTTTAATAAAATAAATATATGGAAAGAACAAAACCTTACATTTTTCAAATAAGTTAACTTTATTTAATGCAGCAATGGAACAAAATAAGTGTTTCCGCTTAAAGTTATTTGAAAAACTTTGGTTATTTCATCAAAGGTGTATCTGCCTACTTGAGTAGTTTTGAATGTCAAATTATTAAATGTACATTTCTTAATATAATTAGAAAATGAACAATTATCGGTTAATATTGCTTTATCATAAATAAAATAAACATTATTTTCAATTTTTATAGAAAAAATACTCGAATCGCCAATGAGCCAAAATCTTGAATTGCCAACGATCCGAGAAATTAACAATACTCCAATCGCTAATAAGAAGTGACTCGCCTGGGAATTCGGATTCGTCGATCTATCGCCGCGAGGTATCACCGCGATAATATTATCATAGAAAGCGAATTCGTCTCGAATTCGAGGCGAATCCACTGTGTTTATTGGGAAGCTTTTCGTTTGTGTTGATTAGAGTCTTCTCGAATTTGCGTCCAGCAGTAAGAAAACAAAAAATTCAAAATGAAAAAAATTCAATTTCCGACCAAAAGTGTGATTTTGTAAAAAATACAAAGTTAGAATTTTTACTCAGTGCTACATAAAATCTAAATTTCTTATCAGATTTGGATGGTCTTGGACTCAAAATTTACTTTCTTTTACATCTTTTACATAAATTTGAAAAAAAAAATTAAATACAATTTTTGATATTAAAAATAAGCATCTAAAAATTTGTACTTTTCAAAAATGATAGAAAATTTAACTTTTTTCGATTTTGGTCGCTAGTAACAGTAATAATTCTTATTTAAATCTGCACAAATTATATATTTTTGCAAAGAGCGCATCAATACCTTTCGAACGGTAGGTTGCTTAGATAATTTTTTCAAAATATATTGATAAATAACTGCGAAAGGTACTAAAAAAGAGGTTTTTCGAAAAAATCTCGAAAACGCTTCTTTGAAAAAAAGGGTTTTGTTTTCATATTCAGCGACCCAAAGTGAGCCTACTTTTTTACAAAGGTTAATTTTTCGTGTAAACTAGTGTAATTAGCAAATTAAAGCGTGTTTAAAAAATCACCGAGTTTAGTTCGACACGAAATTTTATTATCTTTCATTAAAAAAAACAACTTAAAATCGGTTCATATTTGGGCTTTGAATCTCAATTTGTCTTGCCCCACTGTCCGTCGCCTGCAAGTGGCTCAACTAACTCAGAACTTTACTCAGAATTTTTCACCGAACGTTACTCATACGCCCCGTCATGCGAAATGCTGGCAAGAAGTAGAGAATATTTAATAGTCCAAGTGGTCGTAAAATTTCATGCTTTATATTTTAGTAAATAATAATATTTTATATTAAGAATTACCAAATTATTTTTACTTTTAAATTACTTTTAAATCTACGCATAAAATATTTATGACCATGAAATTTCAACTATACTACAATATGTAAATAAATGTATGTAAGTTCGTGCATTTACTAACAAAGCCACATACAGATATAAATATTTTAAACACATACACATAAGGTTACAATACAAAATGATTGTTTTTCGATTTGTTACTTTGGTGATACGTACAATGGCGATGTCATTGGTGATCCACCCAGTTTAACTGGTGGCGGTAATGGTAGCGGTGACGGTGGAGGCTCCTTAACCAACTGCCCACTGTAATTAGGTAGCGGGAAATGCCAACCGTAAAGACTGCTTGGTTAAATGTTTCTCGGTTTGTTTTGTTTGTTTGTTTTGGTTTTTGGTTTTTGGTTTTTGGTTTTCGGTTATTGGTTTTGTTTGAGTGAAAACGTTCGATTATGGAGAAATGGAATGGAAGTTGGAAAATGGATGTGATGTTGGATGTTGATGTTAATGGTGTGGATGAAGGTGGGATTTGGAAGATTACACACAAATAGCAAGTACAAAACATGTTGTTGTAGAGTAGGACATACATACATAGATGATATTGATGACCGGTTAAATGGTTTGGAAGGCGCTTGGGAAGGGGAGTAAAAGGTTGAGTGGTTGCCAATACAATTTGGATTAGTAAGTGCAAATGAGTTGCAAATCGATAAGGGACACATAATGGCAGGGATTAACACATATGCACGTACATAAATACCCACATACATACTCGTTTAGAGCAGACAGTTAGCAGGATTAATTACTTGTAAATTGAAGACACTAAAAATGTGACACACAAATTGAGGTTATGTCTTGCTAAATGTGTTTGCGAAATGATTGAGTGAGGAAAATTTGAGGAATGGGAATGTAGTTGACTAGGATAAATAAATAAATAAATAATATTGCACTAAAAATATAAGACTATACGAAGATTGAATCTAACATACATAAATATGTACAATGTAAAGGAAATGAAATGCAAAATGTAGGCACAAATGGCGTCGAGCGAATGCAAATAAAAGTTTCAAAGCAAACTTGAAAAAAAAAATTGTTAATGTCAAATCAAAAATTTTTATACAAAAACCAATGAATTGCGATTGAGCATAAATGATTTTGGTCTAGCAAAAACCCAAGCGTACTCAAGATCCGTGTGCGTGGCGCGTAAATTTTCACTGGTTGTGAGTCGGTGTGGGTTGGTTTTTTTTTTTTTTTTTTTTGAAAGTCAGCAAAAGAATGTGAAAAAAGTAAAGACAGCACAATTTCATTCATATTTGTGCGCAAAATTAAAGTTGTGGTTGAAAAGAGGGCGTGAAAGAAAAAAAATTTTTTGAAATTAATTTTTGGTTTCCCCCATTTTTTTGCAATGTTTTTTCAAAATTTAAAAATTTGCATATTTTTAGTGCAATACCATTTCTTTTGTTGTAAATATTGTTTACTTGAAAATATTTGCTAAAAATAAAATTTGAAATTCTGCCAAACAACTTACCTGCCCAATTTCGCTTCGTCATCGATTTCGGATGGCGAACGTTTCGCTCGCCGACACATTGTTGCCATTACGCCCATGCGTACCGTTACACAGCACAAGAGGTCAATGATGAGCAGCAGCAGCAATACACCGCCCACAGCTATGCCCACAATGGCGGCGGAGGAGAGTACTTGTCGTTCAGCCACTTGTATGACATCGATGCCTGTTTGGTTGTTGTTGGAAAGAGATGCGAAAAAATTGTGGTTTTTAGTAAAAATGCTTGAAATAAAACAAATGATAAAAAATGTTGAAATTTCTGGATTTTAGCGCTTATGTTTATTTACAATGTCTTTTGTTTTTTTATTTTGTTAGACAGAAAATTATTTATGCGTTTATTTATTTGTTTTTTTTTAATTCCTAAATTTGTATAACAATTTAAATTTTTGGGGAATTAATGAAATATTTTTTTAATGTCTTAATTTAAAATTATAATTTGTTCATACAATTTTAAGACGGTTGTTTAATTAGTTTTTGTAAAAATCATTTTCAAATTAAAATTTTTATTTTGTGAAGTTTAAATTTTGAAATTCTTATGTTAGTATGAAATAGTTTTAAATAAAATTAAAAAAATTAATAAAAGTAGTACAAATTAAAAATTTGTAAAATAGCATAAATTGTAAAAAGGAAATTTCAATTTGGCAAACCAAAAACTTAAAAAATAAAAAAGTAAAAGTATCAACAAAGAAATATAATTCAAAAAATTTTATTTAAAAAGAAACTTTCACCGATCAAAACTATTTATCGAATTAAAAAAAAAGAGTTTTTAAAATATAATTTTTTAAAGATAGAAAAAACAAATAAGTTTTTAAAGTAATTTTTTTTTAAGATACAATTTTTTTTCGGATAAACCTTTTTTGAAAAATTGTATTTTCTTAAAATTTTATTAAATTAAAAATTTTAGCCTTTATAAAAAACATATTAAAATCAAAATAAAAACCTTGAAATAAATCTTTGAGGAACATTTAAATGCAAATTTAATGAAAATAGTGCAAATTAAAAATTAGTGAAATAAAATAAATTGTGAAAAGAAAATTTCAATTTCAGAAACCAAAAAACTAAAAAGGGTTATGTGTAAAAGTATCAAAAAAAGATATCACTCAAAAAATTTAATTTGAAAAGTAACTTTCACCGACCAAAACACTTTATCGAGTTAAAAAAAGTAAAGTTTTTTAGATATACATACAGGCATCTTCTAAAAATCGTACAATTTGAAATCAGTGCGATTTACAAAACTTCTTTTGGATAATTCTTAATACAAAGACAAAACTTTTGCACTAAATCGATGAATAATATGACTTAAATGATGTGAAAAATTTTTCTACTTACATTACAAATGTTGCAAAATATTTTGCAAGTCGTACCGATTTCAAATCGTACGATTTTCAGAACAGGCCTGATACTTTTTTAAGGTAAACAATTAAAAAAATAAGTTCTTTAAGTAAATTTTTTTTAAGATAAAAATTTTTTTTGGATAAATCTTTTTTTGTGAAAAATTTTATTACTTAAATTTAAAACTTTAGTTTTTGTCAAAAACATATTAAAATAAAAATAAAAGACTTGAAATAAATCTTTGATAAACACTTTATAATAACTTCAAATCCAAATTTAATGAAAATAGTACAAATAAAAAATTAGCAAAAATACCTGAAATTGTAGGAAAGAAATTCAAATTTGAGAGCATACAAGTATAAAAAATAATTTTTTGATCTTTATTACAAATAAAATCAAAAGTAGCTTTAAATTTGTATTGTAAAGATTGCAATATAAAAAGTTCTTATAGTTTTTAAGTTAATTTTTAAATTTAAATTTTTTTGACGAAAATTAAAAAATAATTCTCGTATGGCAATTTTACGAGTAAAAGTTTTGATCGTTTTGGTTTATAGTTTAAATAAATTTTATACAAGGAAATGCTTTACATTAATGAAACAAAAAAAGGGATTATGAAACATGAAAAAGTATAAAAAAATGTGACTAACTTAAAAAATTGTAAATGAAAAAAAACGAAAAAAAATTTAAGTTTTAATTAAAAAGTAATAAAAAAATGTTTAAATTAATTAAAAAAAATGGAAATGACACTGAAGGTAGCAACACGCCGAAACCGGTTATCCACACCAAACTTGAAAAGGGATGACGGAAATTCGTTCAAAAATAAAAATCTTTCACCCTAGAACAAAAAAAGCGATGAGCTTAAGAGAAATTTACATAAAATGCGACTTAATTTTTTTAGTAAATATTTTTTTACTGAAATTTTAAAGTTTACTAGTATTAAAAAAACTTAAAAATTATAGAAATAAACTATTGAGAATGCATGTAATAAAAGTTTTGGAAGATACACAACTTTTTTTTGATATTAAATATTTTGAAATATTTTTTTTTGAAATTTTTTAAACCAAAAAAAAACATAAAAATGCAATTGTATTGAAATGGATAGTAATTTAAAATCGAGTGATTCTTAAGATATTTTTAGAATATTCTTTTTTCCCATACTTAAGCGCTCGAAATTTTTCATAAAAAACATAATTCCCGCCTCAATCCATGCCCGGCATAAATAATTTTCTGCCATTCACAGTCATTAAAGCTAAATTTAAAAGTAAATTTTTACATGTTATTACATAACTTATTATGCATACTTAATATTTAGTTTTTTTTTTTTAATTTTTTTGCTGAATAATAATTGTTATATTTTACATTTTTGTGTGTGTATACATATGTGATATTTGCTTGTACGAAAATGAAAAGCAAAACAATGAAAAGAAGCAATTACTAAATTATATAAAATTTGCTTGAAATGAAAATCGAAATTCTCTAAAATTAAAGCAAACAAAAATTAAAGTATAATTAAAAATAATGCACCAATTGCCAGAGCAAAAAAAAAAAGCATGCTTCACAGCCGAGGGACTTCCACTTACGGGTTGATGGTTGCGTTGCGTACTTTGGGTGAGTGAGTGAATGCATGCAAACAAATAGTTGTTGTATTTTTTTTACAGAGAAAATTATAAAAATTTTTTAGGCGCGTCTTTTCGACAGTAGTGTAAATACCAATGCAAAACTAAAGAATACTTTAATTGAAAATATGTTCCAAATATTTTTTTTTCGTATAGAAAAATTATATAAAATACAATAAGAAGTTTAAAGTTACACACTTTTGTAGCCAACTGTAGAACTGAAATGAATTAAAAAATTATTTAAAATAAGTGGCAATTATTTACAATTTATCAAATATTAAAAGTTTGTAATAAAAGCATACAAAACATTTTATTGTTATTTTTATTTACAAAAGTTAGTGGTGTGTTTAGTAAGTAAAAAGTATTTCGAAAAAATTTAAAAAAATTAAATATTTTCTTAAAATGATGTAGAGCGTAAAGGCAGTGGTGTTTCGGGTAGTGAAAGTTCAAAAGAATGTGCGCACAGTGGGTTGAAAAGGAGTTTACTACATATTTGTTTTTTGGCAGCATGATTTCTAAAAGCCAAAATTTTATTTAATGGAAGTGTTTTCAAAAACCGTTGTCTGCAGGCCGTTAGGTTGTCTAAAAAATCTACAACATAGAAAACGCTCTTTCACAATTTTCTAATTTAGTTAACATCCTGAGTGTTTTGTATTTAACTGTATGTTATTTTACAATTTTCAAGTTTATTTTTGAGAAATATTAAATAATTTTTTTTTAAATATTCTATTTTATTTATAATCACTACATGTACTTATGTTAATATTAGTTCATATTTATTACCTGGTGAAACGCATAGACATTCACTGTGCATTAACCTTTGCAGTACTGCTTTGGTGGGTTAAGAAAATTTGTTATTTTTTTTGGTGGAAAAGAATTCAATTATGACGAATGAGACGCGAAATTTCCGTAAAATTTGTACAATTCCTTGAGTGCGAAAGCTAAAATGGATTCTTAAATTTTTTTTTCACAGATAGTATGTCGCGTTTTGACAGCTGTCATTTTTAGTGGAAGAGTGGAATTCAATATGTACGGAATAGTGACAAAATTTTCGTAGTCAGAACATTTTACAATCCCGCAATAATGGAGTCTGTCGATTTTTAAAATTTTTGACAAATAACATGCCTCATTTTGACAGCTGTCATATAATTATGTATGACATTTAAGTGACAGAAAACCAGTGGCAAATTAAATAAATATTTTTCTGCGATAAGTCGTTTTTACAACCAGCTGCAGATGTCAGCAGATAAATCAGGTGTTTGACTTTTACAGCCAGCTGATCTCAGCGGAAAAATCAGCTGTTAGATTTCCACATACAATCAGCTGACACCAGCAGATAAATTAGCTATTAAAATTCTAAAATCAGCTGTGTTTAGCAAACAAATCTGGCATTAGATTGCATACTTGAAAGTCTGTAAAATATTGCGGATAATAAACTCGAATTTTATTTCAGTTCAGGAAAAATAATCCAGGCTAGTGTTTTCATTCAATATTCCGAAGGCATCCTTGTCAAAACGTTCTTTGATATTGCATTATTTTCTTTGTTAATCTATTCTGCTGGCACACTGTTAGCTTTCTTCTCTTTCCTCTTCTCAATTTGACGCAATGAGCAGCTTATTTTTATTCTTGGGTATTACAGATCAGCTGAGCACTTCAGTGGGTTGACAGCGCTGCGTTGGGCTTTTGACGTTTTATATTTACTGCTAACTGTCGCCAATGGCAATAACTTCACAATGTTGGCTTTCTAAAAGGTACAGTGCAGTTGACAGTTAGATATTTGCTATATGTACCTCTTTGAAAAAATGTATGAAAGAAGCTTTTATAACTTAACTTTTTTTATATTTCTTTTACTAATTTATTTATACATACATTATGCAAATTTTATAATTATTTTATGTACTATTATATAGTTTTTAATTTTCTATTTTTCCATTTAGTTATGACTAATCTAATAGCTTAGTTTATGGATATACGACTAAAAAGTTTAGTTAATTCGTTAACAAACTTTTTTTTTATTTAATGTACTTTTATTTTTTAACACACTAACCCCTTAATGCATAAAAAATAAAATAGAGTTAAAAAGCTTTATAAATTGACGTTTTCATACATTTTTCCATTTAAAAATCTTTTTTAAAGCTATTTTATTTTTTTATGAATAAGGGGTTAGTATTTATGTTTCTCAACTGCCACTGCATTTAATATGCATTTCATTATAAATTATCTGCTCATCCATTTACTTTTTATTAAATGTTATTTATTTACAAAGATTTCTAGTATTTAAGCTTATACTTTTTTTAAGTGTGTGTTTATTAAATTTATTTACTTGAATTTAGTTGAGTATTTCTAGTAAATTTTATTAACAACAGGTTAATTGAGAGTTACATGGCTTTTCTTGCTAAATTGCAAACATTTTTTGTTCGGCTTAAACTCACAATTTAACGGACCGATTTTTACGACCAACGTTTGAAAAGAGAATACTGGCCCCAGAGAAGAACATAGGCGTGAGAAAAAAACTTGAGAAGCTAGAAGAACAAACGAACATTTTTTGCTTGAAAAAATAAAATTGAAATTTTTTTCTCTCAAAATACTGAACCGATTTTTACGATTAAAGTTTCAAAAGAATATGCTGGCTCTAACATAGGCACATTTTTCTCATACAAAAAATTTTAGAACTCTTTGTATGATGTTAACTCACAAAATATCCTGAACTTTTTTCACGATTTAAGTTTCAAAAGAAAATGATTTCTTTAAAAGAGGACATGCATAGGAACACTTTTCTCAGGAAACAAGTTAACTTCAAAATTCTTTGTATGGTATAAACTCTCAAAATAATGTACAGATTCTTACGTCTTCAGTTTCAAAAGAACATGCCGGCTCTGGATAAGGATTAATGCGCATATTTTTCTTGAAAATAAAAGAAATTACTTTTAAATAAATGAGTAAGGCATCTTTTAAAAAATTAATTTGGAAACTCTTTGTACTCGACAAACTCCCGAAATTCTGGGGAAATTTTTACTATTTCGGTTGCAAAAGAACATAATGGTTCTCACGAGAAAAACAAACAATTTTAAAAAATTCTTTGCCCAGATTGGCGCTGTAACTGCCTTAGCGATTCTGACCGAGTCCAACAAAACACACCAGTCGTTTAAAAAATTCGTTGTACGGCATAAAACCCAAAACACCAAACCGATTTTTACGATTTTAGTCTCAGCAGAATATGCTGGCTACGGAAAAAAGTTAGGCACACTTTTAGCATGAAAATAATAAATTTGATCTACTATTTTTAACGATTTTAATTTTAAAGCAACACTGGCTCTGGAGAAGAGCATAAGCATAATTTTATAACAAAAATAGAAGTGATCTTCATTTATGGCAAGCAAATTTGAATGTTAATCTATAAACTATATACTGTTATCATTATGAGTTCTATCAAAAAATTAATATTTAATCATTATTTCAAGATTTTAAAATTTGAGATCAATAATAAAAAAAAATTTCTGAGTTTTATATTATCGCTCAGAAATAAAAATTATATGTCGACTTATATTTTTTTGGTCAAAAATAAAACTAATTTTTTGAGTATTATTTTTCGCTCTAAAATAATAATTATTCTATGAGTTTTATTTTCTTTCATCAAAAAAAATGATTATTATGGAGTTTTATTTTTTTTATCGAATATAAAACTCATTTCTTGAGCGTTTTTTTATCTCCCAGAAATAAAAATTAACATTTGAGTTTTATTTTTTTCGGTAGATCGAAAAACTCAAAACCTCACACTGCTTTTCTAATAAATAGGTGTTTAGTGGTAGGTATTTTTTTTTTGCTGTGCACTCGTCAACATGTGCACTCAAAAATTACAATAAATTTATCAACCTTATTTTTTTTCTTAATCCGCACATATGTACTAGTATGTTTTAGCATAAATATTTATTGTTAATTTTTGAGCGCGTATCTTGCCGAGTGCATAGCAAAAAATATTTACTACTAAAGGCTTTTAGAAAAGCTTTGTGGCGTTCTGAGTGTTTCAATCTGCCAGAAAAAAAATTAAAATCAAAAATTAATTTTTATTTCTGAGAGATATAATAACGCTCAAGAAATGAGTTTTATTTTCGATCAAAAAAATAAAACTCAAAAAATAATGACCTTTACTGATCAAAAAATAAAACTTACAAAATAATATTTCAGAGAAAGAAAAAACCACTCGAAAAATGAGTATTATTTTTGATCAAAAAAATATAACTCGTTACAATATTATATATTCTGAGCGATTTATAAAAATTAAAAGTGTAATTATTAATTATAATTTTTATATGCATCGCTCAGCAATTTTTAAATCATATCATATTCCTAAAGGACATGAAGAAACATGCACATATATATCTCGAAATTGTTATACGATATTTTGAAGCTTTTGATTTTTTTTCATTGAAAATTTGAAAACAATCATTTTTTTCGGTCCCTGCTGTAAAGAAGGGAGTTGATATTTTTTGTTAGGGATAAACTCGCAAAATTTTGAACCGATTTTTATGATTTAAATTTTAAAATAACATATTGTATAAGAGAAAGATATAGGTGTATTTTCCTTGGCAAGTTTAAACGGTAAATTACTTAAAAAAGCGTATTAATAGTATAAAGAAAACATCATGTGTGTTAAACGTTATATTTACATGCCTCTTGCTTTCTGAGAGAGGTCAAATTTAACCTATTGTTAATAGATGCCTCACATTAACATGTACCACTTAGTGTAAGACGGTAAAAGTTAGGCGGGACTATCAATAAGATCTCGAAAGCTTTAAATTCTTATTAACGAAAATAATTATAAATACCTAAGAGCTTTTAGTCTGATAAGGAAATTATTGCCTTAAACACCTACTTTCAAGCATTTCAGGCTCTCAGAGCTATATTCAGCTTATAAAACTAATAGCTGACTAACGCACTGAAGGCCTGAAAAGCACTAAAGTCGTTGAAAGTACTGAAGTTAAATATTTTAAAGTACAGCTCCACACCAAGCTCTTCTAGAGTTAAGTGCTCTTTTCAGCTTGTAATTACACTCAATAACTGAATGAAGAGAAAAAAGATATCGCCTACAGGGCCACGCTGCGATCGGGTGCAACGCGAGCTATGTGGGACCGATATAGGGAAGTGGAGAGGGAAGCGAGACGTATTTGCCGCAAAAAGAAGAGAGAGGCCGAAATACGTGAGTGCGAAGAGCTTGAAATGCTGGCCGACAGGAAAAACGCCCGAAAATTTTATCAGAGAGTTAGGCGACTTACGGAAGGTTTCAAGACCGGGGCGAACTCCTGTAAGAACAACCATGGCGACCTAGTGACCGATGTCCAGAACGTACTTAAATTATGGAGGGAACATTTTTCCACCCTACTGAATGGCAGCAGCGGTGAAAATAGTGGAGAAGACGAACCCGAGACCCCAGTCGAGGATGATGGAGTCGATGTCCCACCGCCTGACTATGACGAGGTACGAATAGCGATTACGCGGCTGAAAAACAACAAAGCTGCTGGAGCTGACGGCCTGCCAGCTGAGCTATTCAAGTACGGCGGCAAAGAGCTGATAAGGTGCATGCATCAACTCTTATGCAGAATATGGTCAGATGAGCGCATGCCCGACGACTGGAATTTAAGTGTGCTCTGCCCAATCCACAAGAAAGGCGATCCCGCCATACGCGCCAACTACCGCTGTATCAGCCTTCTAAGCATAGGTTATAAGGTCCTATCGAGCGTATTGTGTGAAAGACTGAAGCCCACCGTCAACGAACTG
Source organism: Rhagoletis cerasi (assembly GCA_029783565.1). NCBI lineage: Eukaryota > Metazoa > Arthropoda > Insecta > Diptera > Tephritidae > Rhagoletis > Rhagoletis cerasi. The sequence continues at coordinate 25,261 of JAPVRG010276666.1, forward strand.
ATTGGGCCTTATCAGTGTGGCTTTAGACCTGGTAAATCCACCATAGACCAGGTATTCACTATACGCCAAATCTTGGAGAAGAACCGAGAGAAGAGGATCGACACTCACCATCTATTTGTCGACTTCAAAGC
>JAPVRG010276670.1:10241-20795 GCA_029783565.1 Rhagoletis cerasi
ACATTTTCACTTATTGTCAACAGAGGTTTTACAGTGAAAATGACAAAGATCGGGTTACTATAACCTACAGCCCCCATCCAACTGATTGTTCAAATATAAGATTTTGCGATATAACTCCTTCATCTACATACGTATGTAAGTACCTAAGTTCAACAAAATTTTTCTCCTTTTTGTGTAAATCAATTTAGTATAATGTATAGCACCCAAAGAACTGATTAAAAATAAATTAGATTTTTTGATGTTCATGAAAGCTATGAAGTTTTCGGCATAGGCGAAGACATTCATTTCATTTACTTGCAGACTAGTTGCAGCTATGTATGTGTATTGATATCCTCAGAACTAAATTGAATGCAAGCCTCAAAGCTTTGTTCAAGCGAGCAAATCCTTTTCAGCCTTAAAATATGCACCGTTGCCGAAATGTTTGCGACGTTACGACATAGATTTCGGTACAAAGATTTCATGAAAAAAGTGGCAAATGCCTTTCACTTCTAAAGAATGCAATTAACTCTATTCGCCATATCAGTGAAATATTTGCCATTAGAATCACATTGAAATGCGCAAAAGGTTTTACTTTGATTAACTTAGCTGCTTTTTTTCACCTTCTTTGTTTTTCTATAAAACACACGCGCAAACAAACAAACAAACATATACACACGCTCCAACTGGTTGGCATTTGGCGCCATCGGGCTTTCAAAAGCACATAAAATATGTACATATATGTGCACAAACACATGCGCGCCTGCAAAGTCACACGCTGTTTGTTGCTGCAGCGATATCGCCGCCCAACAGCGTGCTGTTCTTTTAGCATTGCCGCATATTCGTAATCGAAAAAAGCAACGCTAAAGTGAAATTCAATTTATTTAAATCCGCGCGCAATTAGAGTACGTGATGTGTTAAGTGAAATTTGCCTGCCTGGCTGTCCGCCGCGCCGCATAGCGCACAAAAAGCCACACAAACACAAACTGTTCAATAACAGCAGCAAGCGATTTGGTGTGTACGTATTTGTTACACTCACCTTGCGTCATCGCCAGATGACACCTAACATATGTGGCTTCCTTTGGTTGAATTTTGTGTGGGTGGGCGTGGAGTGATTGGTTACCTTTATGCTCTTAAAATTTTTTCCCATTATTTTTGGCGCACTAAGCAGAAAATTGAATGACTTTGAAAAGCGCTTTCGGGTGCTAACGATCAGCAATTTTTGTAACTGCTTAGAGCAGTGAGTGTGCGATTTTCATTTAGCGAATTTCGATAACAGTTCATGGCTTTGGGCAAGCGTTGAATGTGTGTGAGCTTAAATAAATTGGAAATTTCTTATCCGAGTTCCCACTAGATATTGAAATGACCAAAAATTTATGCGATTTAAAAATGCCATGTTCAAACGAACTAAAATACTATTCTTGCTAACGTTATGACACGGATTAGTTTTAATGCCAAACTTTTTCATTGAATTACTTATATGTTATAGAATGCCCAGTGGAAATTCGGCATTAGATATACATGCATACATTTATTTTTAATCGGTTTTTTATAAAGTAAAAAAAAGAAGAAATAAATTTCTGTATCAGATATCTATGTACTTAGTTTCCAATGAAGTGAAAACTTTTATTGAAAAAAGGATTCTAAATTCCAAAAAATAAGATATGTTTTATTTTACTATTAAAAATTTGTTTTTAACGCTTGAATTTAATGTTTAATTTTTTCTTATTTTTTCAGGTAATTTCACATTTTATTAACTATGAAAATGCAATATTGACGTAAGTAGTGAACTTTTTACTTTAACTTATACATACTTAATCTGAACAAAAAAGGCACCGTCGCAGTCTTGCGACGGCCAGACAAGACGTTTACATGGAAGCGTCGTTGACACCTATTTACTGTGATCATTTTATGTCCCCATATATATACCGTCATCAGTCCTATGGATCGTAGCTCACTTTTTCTCTGTCTGTATTTTGAGAAAACACTTGGATATTTTACTGGTGTCAAAATTACATGTATCTAACGGTACAATTTATAAGCCAGCTCGTTGCTTCGTTGCCATGTACAGGACATCGCGGGAGCAATGCGCACCTGCCCGATGTTAGCGCTGGAGGTAATTTTTGAGCTGGAGTCTCTACACGTAACCATAGATCAAACGGCTGACTGAACTCCACTTCATTTCGGTATCCCTACTTCCAAGAGACGAAACTCTAAGAACAATAGTATTCAAAAAGAGGTTTCGTATAGAAATGGTTTTCAAAACGTCTCCAGGTTAGTACTCTAAACTGGTACACAGAGGGCTCAAAAACTCCCGAGGGCATAGAGGCAGGAACGTGTGACCCAGTAGCTGGAATATCTATGCCAACGGGATTATACCCGAGCATATTTCACGCGTATGTCTACGCCATCAGTCCTAGTAGTAACAATCTCAATGGGAGAACCATCATTCTCAGTGATAGCTAGCCGGCACTCAAAGCAGTTTCGTTTTTCGAAGTAATATAATCACTAGTCTTTGAGTGCATGGCGAAATTTAACTTTCTTGTAATTTGGTTATAATAGCATCCATATATTATGAGTTACAGTCTACAAGAAACCGGCGGTCACAGCCCCAATTGAGCCTGAGCCCTACCTGGAAATAGGTTCACATATGTACAATTAGAGAAGAGCTCAGGAAGGAAAAGAGTACAATTAGAGTACAGCAGTGGTGCTGCTCAATAGGGCTACGCCAAGTAAAATTCTTACCTGGGAGATACAGCTTCAAAATATTTCAAGAATTGTCACAACTTTTCTTACAGGACACTGCAAACTGTAGGGTAACTTTCACAAATTAAGCATTTGGCCAAACGATCTCTGCCGGACCTTTGAGTCGGCCACCATTTAACCATCTAACTGAATGTGATGCCATTTCCAAAAGATAGATCTAATGCGGCCTAATTATGAGCGCGCCTACTATCTACCCCCTAAAGCTCTTCTGATCCTCTTGAGGACCTTAAACCTAACCCTAGTTTTGTGGAGCGAAAAGAGCAAAATATACCATTCGGTCGTTGCGCACACCTCATATTAATATCTGCCTGGAACACCACACTGACACTTTACCCACATGCGCTTCAACTTACATTACGAGACAATTCTTGAAAACGAACCAACGGGTTCCAAGGCTTGGTTGTCACGATATCCGTTCCAGCTTTTGCCAATTATCTAGTATGTTACTTTAAGTTTTGATAAGACTTCCGATTGAAAAACTGCTGTCATTATACCTAAAAAATCAGAAAATTATCTGTAGCCGAGTGGTTAGAGGTACGTATTACCACTCGGTAAGACCAAGGTCCGATTCCTGGTACAGACTAACATCATGCCATGAAAGAGCTTATCATTAAAACCATTTACCTCTATTTGTGTAACAACATCAAGACGCGCACTACTAATCGGAGGAAAAGCTTAGCCAAATTCTGAACAAAATTTGTAAGCGCTAGGGTGTTCGATTATTCTCCTTTTGTTTCGACCACCAGCTTTCGAGTTATTCGAAAAACGGCCATTTTAAAAAATTTTTAATTTAAAAATCTATAATGAAAAATTAACACTTCTTAATAGGGTTCACTGATCTTAACAAGTTAAGATAGCTAAAACAATAGTCATTAGCTGGGAAAAACTCAGTATGTACACGAAAAATTAATTTGGTCAAAAATTATTTTCTAGGCTAAATTTGAGTCGCTGAACATGAAAATTGAACCCATTTTTTCAAAGAAGCGTTTTCGAGATATTTTCGAAAAACTTTTTTTTTGGTACCTTTGTCAATGTTATTTGTCAATGTCCTTAGAAAAAATCATCAAGTCGACGCAAGCAACCCAACGTTCAAAAGGTATTGATGTGCCCTTTGCAAATATATATATAATTTGTGCAGATTTAAATAAAAAGTATTATTGTTACTAGCGACCAAATTCGAAAAAAGTGAAATTTTCAATAACACATTTTTAGATGCTTATTATTGATTACAAAAATTTTGTTGAAATTTTTTTTTTCAAGTTTGAGTAAAAGATAAATCATTGCAGTAAATTTTGAGTCTAAGACTATCGAAATCGGATAAGAAATTTAGATTTTATGGAGCACTGAGTAAAAATTCTAACTTTGCATTTTTCACACAATTTACGTCTTTGAAAAAAAGAATGGGTATTGTTTTCGTGTTCAGCGACCCAAATTAGCTTAGAAAACATTTTTTTTCTTAGGTTAACGTGATCACGTCAAAGTTCGTCGACTAGTGTAACCAATCATTAACTTTCGTCCCATGAGTTCCATCTTCAGTGCCGAAGAGCTCCGAGTTACTTCACGAGGCCCGCGATAATTTTGACACAAATCCATTCTATATATTGTAGCAGGTTAAACTATTTGAATAAGAAACCATTGCGACTTTAACTATCTCTTCACATGCCCACTCACATCAGCTCTTTTAACAGCCCTCTCCCTACGTCTCAAATACGTCGGATCTGTCCGTTTCCTGAACCTGGCGTGAGTTGAAAATGAAGAGATTATGTATTCGACTTAAGCGGAGTTAGTAAGCTGCTACGAGAAAAACAACAGTGACAGATTTTCGTTCTGTTTTCCTCTTATCTTTAAAATAATTTTCTGCTATGGGAAATTTTCCAGTATTTAGACATACAATTAATAAACATTTTCTCATGAAATAAATATTTAGAATTCTTAGATTCTGGTATATAAACTAGGTGAAACCCCTTTTTATTCGATTGAAAAAATCCGATCTACTCGGTATTCGAAAAATCCAGATTTATTAAAAACCGCCTAAAAATATAAAAAACCCGGTTGAAACGGGTTTGAAAACCCCGAATCAATCACCCAAGTAAGCGGCTAATATTTATTATTTTATTTTACTGACTGCATTATTTGTCGGCTTTGACTTAATTGTTGGTATGCATTGACTGAAAAATTTACTAAACCATTAATAGCACTGACTAATTTATTAGTCAGCAATATCTGAGTTATTGTTCAGTTTTGGCTGAATTAATAATTACCTGTGATTGAATCCTTGGTGAGCTCTGATTGAAATACTGATTATTACTGTATGAACTATTGCTGAACTATGACGGAATCATTCTTAAGTATTAGCTGAATCGCTGTAATTACTATAGTAAATTTTTTCATTGGCTATGTTTCGATTTCTCTTCGTTTTGACAGTTCTACAGTGATTTCAGGCTTAGATCATATCGATGGGCGTCTGCAATAATGACACAATTCAAAATTCAAAAAATAAAAACCCTTTCTACTGTTAAGTGTCTCACGTCTCTAACTCTTGTATAATCCATCTCTAATCCTTACTAAAGTAAGTAGTAAGGATTACTAAAGTATTTAGTGAAGATTAGATATAGATCAGACCAGGATTAGAGACATGAGCCACTTAACAGTAGTAAGGGTTTTTAGTTTTTGAATTTTGAATTGTGTCGTTATTGCAGAGTGCCGTCGATATATCAAAATTGAAATTCATGTAGCATACTATTGGAAAACCTTTTTTTCTTGTTGCTTGCTTAACCCCGGAAAACCAAGAAAGTAAAAACGTATTTAAAGTAACAATATGTAATTCAGTTTATATAATATTTACGCAGTAAAATAGCAATAGTTTTTATTGAAACGAACGACTACAATTTTGAACGACTATCAGACGACGACTCTGTTTTACTACTACTACCAGCAAAAGCTACTCATACAAAATGTAGTAAGCAAAAGAAACCAAAGAATAACAGGGTTGCATGAATATGTATGTTGTACACAGGAAGGCATTTTCAACACATGCTCTATATTTTCTTCTATTATATTTCTCTCTTCAAAGAAAACTAAACTTCTCTTAAACTCAGATAAGCCACACTTGAACTCGCACGCTAACGACTTTAGACATTTTCAATTTTGATTAGTGTCTCAGAATTGCGCTTGCCGCATACAAAAACAACAACAGCAGCACTAAAGTACAGTTTCCAACAACAGAGCCGCTGTAGTTGAATTTACCTCCACACACAAAAGTTGTCTAGCAATTTCGCTAAGTTTGCACTGACTTCAATTAACTTATGCATAGCTTGTACTCCATTTTTGCCATCATTTATAGTCGTTACTGCTGTTGTTGTTGCTGCGTTTTGCTTGTCTCTTGGCAGATTTGAAGTCGTTGGTTGGCATTAACATTGACTCGAAGAGCGTATATGTATACTCAAACAAATACAGAGCCTTAATTCTAAACAAGCACAGCAACAAAAACAACAATGTGGAAATGGCAGAAGATCACTTAGTACTTGGAAAAAAACTTGGAGAAATATGTATGTATGTGTGTGCTTGTATGCGTGCGCTAGTCTATGCAATAGTATAACGAACATAACGGCATCTCTAAGCAGTCACTTTGCAACTTCTATTGTTTTAAGTGTTGCAGCAAGCAAAGTGCCACGTTGCAGCATGACATAAATCAAGTTTATTTACTTCATGCATTTTTTTTTAATTTTTTCCACCGCTGCAGTTGTCGCTATTGTGTTGTTGCTGTTGTTTTTTGTTCGCTTTTGTTTAATGCAAGTCCAAGGCACGGCTGTCTTAACTACCACTGACTGCATAGCGCTCCATCATTGCCTGGCTGCTATTTACTGACATTGTTCAAGTTGCTATGGCGCCTAGAAGTAGACACTAGAATGACTGCTCTGCAACTTTGAGCTGTCTGTGGAATTTCTTAGCACATCTTTCTTCTATATCAGCTCACTCGTTCAACTCCCATATGTATTTTACCTGTCTGTCATGCGGCTTGATTTTTATTTCCTGTCCACTTGTCAGTTTAAACTCTGAGCGTCACAATTGCTTTGTTTGGGCTTACATATGCATATTTTTTTATTTATGCTTTTTAGACACTCCTAAGCGTCCTCGATGCTTTGCTTTTACTTCCGGTTGCGACAAGCATATTTTATGTGACCAAGCTGTTCGCAATGTCTGGAAGGATTTTTGTTTGCATTTGTTAGCCAGGCACACACATAAATGTATTTATGTATCGTTGGTGAGCCCCATAACGCTAAAAATATTGAAAAGATTATCGATAACAATACCGTTAAATGTATCGAAAATGATGCCGATAACAGTATCGATAATTTTATACAAATTAAAGCTGCCTACAATTATCCAAAAATACTTCGATTTTTATATCGATAAATTTATCGAGAAAGTTATCGAGAGGAGAACGATTACGAGGTGAACATAAGTATTTATGACGAATAGGAGTAGGATAAAAATTCTATATAAATACATATGTATGTACATCGCAAACGATTTCGATAATATTTGCAATAGAGATATCGATAAACGCCGAGGTTACAAATGTCTGGCGCATTTTTTGTTGCATGTGCTTATTACGTTCACATATAAAATTACATTCATACATTCAGGTCGTTGGTGAACCACATAAGGCTAAAAATATCGAAAAGTTTAACGATAATACCACCGATAAATGTATAGAAAACGATGTCTATATCAGTATCGATAATTTTATTTTAATCAAAGATGCCTACAGAAATGCAAACTGATTCTGAATTTTATATCGATAAATTTATCGATAGAAATATCGACAGGACGACGATATCGATAGGAGAACGATTAAAAATTCAACAGGAGTATTTATAGCGAATAGGAGTACATCAAATATACCTTACATCGCAAACGATATCGACAACCGTAGCGATAAAAGAATCGACAAATGTAGATAAAGATGATTTTATTGAAAAATATAAGACTGGAGTTTTTTGAAAAGCTTCTACGCGCATTCTTTATTGATATTCCTTATAACTTTAGAGATCCTAGATCTAAGAAAAATCGCTTTCTTTCAAAAATCATTCAGTCCCCATCTCTGACCTTTGGTGTCTACAGACATTTTCATCCTCCAATCTTTCGCTTCCCACTTTCAAGTTATTTACTAAGCACTTCAAACCATCAGCTTATTTTCTATTTACTTTCACACCTTCTCCTTCATTTTTCAGTATTTACCCTCACAATTATCATATCGCCTTTTGCTGTCTACTACTTACTTACAATGCAGCCTACAACTCCTTTTCCTTCAACCTGTCTGCTGCTACAGTTTTCTTCATTTGTCATCCGCCATCTTGCCATTGTAGTTGACAACTGTCAGCATTTTCGACCTGCAGTAAAACGGCAGTAATCACTAGCAGCGACATGGACGGGTGCATTAAGTAAACAACACATTTTGATTCATAAACAACAACAACAACAAAAAACGAAATAAAAAGGAACATTACGACTTTTGTCTTATATCAAGTTTATTACTGCGCATTTTAAGATGCTGGCTGCCCCACAGGAAGCTTTGTTGCTTTTCAGCTCACAGCGGTAGTACTTCTCAGTATTTCTCTGTAGGCTGCGTGAAAGCATGAATTGCAATTTTTTTTTTATCTATGTTAACTTCTCTATGGCTTAGGCATGAATTCGCGTCCCTTTTCACCTGCTTGCCATTTGTGCAGCTTTTTTCTTTTTATGAGTAGGCGTTACATCAAACAAAACTGAGGTACACCTCCCAAAAATAAGCACTAAAGCGCTAATATACTCGTATTTCCATCAACATTCAGCAATTTTTCCAGACTTACGTTCTTCTGTGTTTGCTGTGAACGAAAAACTCATCTCTGCTTTGCGTGCATGATTTGCCATTTTACCACGTTTATATTTGTTGTTATGATTTACTTCGCTGTCTTTACTTCTTTGAGCGTATCCTTGCCTATTTTCGTTTGACTTATATCATCACTGTATTTCCAATGTGTCTGCTTATTTTTCAGGCCGGCAGTTTTAATTTCACACTGTGGTTGCTTGCTTTCCTGATACGAAGTCATGCTAGCAATGACTTGACATGACCAGAAAAGCTGAAAGTTTTCACGCAGAAGTGATAGACATGGTGATTTGTCATCATTTGACTTACAACTTTCATGAAGTTTCCTGCAAAAATTACATGAGCATACCCTAATGACTAAATATTTACCTTTTCCAATGCAATTCTGCTCATTCAGAGTTTTATATTCATTATTGTCGTAGCATTTTTGTGCACTCGAATCAAATGACAATGAGATCTTAGTTGAAGTTAATGGGGAACTTTTTTTTGTTGTAGTATTATGGTGTCAGTTAACGCAGAAATCGGCTGTCAGTTTTTATGAAACTCCCGATGCAGTATGTAAAGTCACTTATAGATTTTGCTACTCTTATAGTTTCTGGATAAATTTTTATAAAAGTTGCGGTATCGGCCGTAGCTGACTGTTCAGAGCTGTGTTCTATCGCCCGCCGGGACCCAGTTTGGTCCTTATCCCGCACAGCATCAATAAATCTTACACAGAAAACGTCGACTTACTTTGATTATGAAATAATGCCATCTTTTTACAAAAATTGACTTAGTTATAGAGCTGTAGGTATGCTAAAAGCAGTGGTGAAATTAGCTGTTAAACAAAACCCATCCAAAGACAGTGAAAATAAGTCAGTCAATAAGTAGTTTTGTTAACCAATGGCAAAAACGAACTACTTTTGTATCACCTATGGCAAGTGGAGCCTCTGTCTAAACACGCAGTGCATATTTAATAACTGCCTATAGAATAGACTGTAGTTAGTTAAACAATTGACTGTGGCAGATCAAGGGACAATGCGATCTTAAGATCCTTTGTGGCTTTAAAGAGAGTACCTAAAACCAAATCAACAATAACCCTTAGATTTCCTTAATACAACCTGAAATCCCTTTGGCATGAGAGTTCGTTATTATGAAGGGATCGACCATAGATGAGTTAAAACTAACTAACTTTTGTTTGGCCAATGCTTAACAATTGCGAATAATAGGCTCTGTAGTCTCAGCTATTTTAAGCAGAGTTGGCAATCTGAATCCATCTCGGTGCATATGGAAACGTAATCGGTTAGGAACGATTGGATATTGCAAGACTAACTTGATATCCCTTCTATATAGAATATCATTTATTTCGAAAGGATCGCCGAAAAAAAGGTATATTTGATTTTAATTTTTTTCGTAATTTTTAACCGTTATAAAGGAGACTGTTTTTCTATGACCGATTACAACGATCGAAAAAATATAATTCAAATTTTAACGGTTAAATTATGATTTTTATTATAAAGATCATAACCGTTAAGGTCCCTGCTATTTAAGGCTCTTTTATTCCATTGACTGTAAGTAAAAGTCGACTGAAAAAAGAGACTGAAATCCCGCATTTGCCAGAGCAAGGCAATAAGTGGTGGCAGGAATAGCGTCTGTCCTTTCTACTTCCCGCTATAAGATCAACAGAGTTCATTTGAAGGAAGTCGCAGTAGCCTACTATGCGCTATAAGGGAGTTTTTTTTAAGAAATTATAAAATCTTAACGTGACTATGGCTTTCTTCTTAAACAAACTAATGCAAAGCATCGGTCTCTTTTATTTCCAAATCATGATTCATATCAATATCCCAGAAGCTCAAACATGATGAAATATAAATTTTTAATAAAGTTGTGCAAATTGGATACTTTTATCTGTTATGATTCAGAAATAAAAGAGACTGGTGCTTTGCATTAATGCGTTCAAG
>JAPVRG010276676.1:0-11337 GCA_029783565.1 Rhagoletis cerasi
ACTCTATAAGTCACTCATCTTGCCTGTGCTGGTGTATGGCGCGGAGGCATGGACAATGAAAACATCTGATGAAGCGGCCCTTGGAGTTTTCGAGAGAAAGATTCTGCGAAAGATTTACGGGCCTTTGCGCGTTGGCAATGGCGAGTACCGCAGACGATTTAACGATGAGCTGTATGAGCTTTACAACGATGTAGACATAGTGCAGCGAATTAAGATACAGCGGCTCCGCTGGCTAGGTCATGTCGTTCGAATGGACAGAAATGCTCCTGCTCTAAAAGTATTCAACGCGGGTCGCGATGCTGGTAATAGAGGAAGAGGAAGGCCTCCTCTGCCTTGGAAGGACCAGGTGGAGAAGGACTTGGCTTCACTTGGCATTTCCAATTGGCGTCAGTTGGCACAGAAGAGAAATGACTGGCGTGCTGTTTTGGACTCGGCCAAAATCGCTTAGGCGGTTACAGCGCCAATAAAGAAGAAGAAGAAGTGGTGAATATGGAACAATCTGGCAGTTGTCCACTTCAATATACTGTTGCTTTATTTTATTATTGAGTCAATATATGAATGCGTTTAGTGCATAAGTATTCTTTTCTCCAAAATTACCGTATCTAGAAGGACAAACTGTCATAATCACCGATTGTCTGCACCAGTCGAGGTACTTAAAATTCATTGTTATTGCCTTGACTACATACCCAAGCAATCTAAATACTAAAAAAATCCACACTATATCAGTTTTTCGATAAAATCTATACATTTTTGATTCGAATATAAAACATAACACGTGGGAAGGTAGAGATTTATTCAGCGACACAGAACAAAAAGGACTAAGAGAAAATTAAATATATTCATTTACGAACTAAGTAGGACAACAAATATGATTCTTGGAAATATCTGGACTCCGGCGCTACTTCTTATCCATTAATTAATCTCCGTTTCAAATATGAACCAAATCGGTCCATAATTAAGAAAGGTACAAATATGTCGACTTCAGCCGCACCTACCATACTGAATATGAACTAAATCGAACCATAAATACGAGTTTTTAGAATATCTCGACTCCAGCGCCACCTACCGCGTCTACGTTTTTCTTTACACAGGTAACCCATGTACTGAATATGAACCAAATCCGTCCATAAATACGATTTTTAGAAATATCTCGACCACAGCCCCACCTGCCGGATTTTTTTTTTATAGGAACACTACTCGGGCCACAATTAATGTAACTGCTAAAAATTAGCCAAATCGCTTCAGCCGTTCTCACGTGATGCGATGGCCAACGAAAGCTACAACCATTCGACTCGGTTAAGAAACAAAGGAGAAAAGTGTTCCCGATTGATTCATGCTTTCCTATTTATATACAGAGCCATAAATCAACTTTGGAGGCATCTATCGGGCCCATTTTTGGCAAGTTTATTTATCCTTATGTAGCGAATATATATTCTATTAATTTGAAGCAAATCGGACAATAAATGCGATTTTTTAGCATGTATCGCGTCCTAAGCACATTTGCCTCACATGGTTGAAGGAGGTTATCATCACATTTTGAAGTTTGAAGTAAGTTTGATACATGTAAAGAGTTTTATGAAAAAGTGGGGTGGTCGAATTTCGAGCACATGGCGATACTAGTATCAAATAAAGCAACGAAATTGCAATCAGCGTTTATCGCTATCTCCCGTCCTTCACTAGTAAACAAAGCTACATACCCACTAACTACTGTTAGCCGCCTTCGCTTAACATTTCATGCTATCAACATATATACATACACATAAACGAATATACTGTACATACTAATTTGCATTAGTTATAACATTAAGGTGTACACTCTAAGAAAAATAAAAATACAAATTTTTAACATATAAAGTGCGAAAAATAAAACAGTGCGGGATTTAATAGAAATCTAGCTATTTGGATCACATTCATATAAACAAATAGAAGCCACAGTTGCGAGCAAAATAAAAGCAACTAGTAAATTTTACCAAAATTGCAACACAGTTACACTTATCGGAATTAAGCTTAAGCAAAAACATACATACGCTAGTAAAATTAAATCGGGATTTATGAATTTTTACACTGTGAAAAATATAAACAAAAGAAATTTATAATAATTCGAGTTCGCATTTTACATGCAAGCAGATAAGTCGACAATAAAATAACCGAAAACACCTCAATTTCTAGAGGTACCCAAAATGGTTGACGACGATAAGGCTCAAGGCACACCTGCAGAAGCTACACGCTCAAAGGGTGCAAAGCAAAAAAAGACTAAAGATTTTTCTGTGGCAAAATTCATTTCCGAAAGTGACTGTTTAATTACATACTGCACTAGGTTTTCCGCAGCCCCTATTCAAGACAATTCAGAATCCGTTCTGGAAGTAAAAACCCAAAGTCTTGATAATTTTTGGACACGTCTCCAATTGGCTTATGACGCCATAATTGAAATTGATGACTCAGACTTACCAGTAAATTTTAAGTCTTCGGCTTACGCCAAATACGAAAACTGCTTAGACCAATGCGAAGAAACAAAGGCTATGATTTCCGATCAACTTAAATTATTAAATTTTTAACAAGGTTATTGAGCTTTGTACCACGATTTGTTTTTAGGAAAAATGGAAAAAGCAACACAGTCTGAGCGGTAGAAGTTATAGCTGCTATTTCGGAGATCACCACATATCCTCATAAGCCTTCTTTTTCTAGACTGCAGCAGGAATCGAACCCGCCTATTACTGCACCTACTCCACCCCCGAGAGTAGAGAAGCAAGTTCAGGCATACATCTTAAAGTGCGTGTAATACAGAAGTATTTCATGGAGGTTATGAACAATGGCCGTCCTTCCGGGACAAGTTTACAGCCGTATACATAAACCATCCAAAGTTATTTCAAGCGCAAAAACTGTATCACCTCAGATACAAAACAAAAGGTCAAGCAGGCGCTATAGTAAAACTGTTCGCACTTAGTGACGATAATTTTAATCTGGCTTGGGAAGCATTAAGATCATGATATGAGAATGAAAGGGTATTGGTCGACAATCAAATAACAATTTTAATGAACTTGCCGAAGATTCAAAAAGAATTTATGAAATTACAGTCCACTGTATCGAACTGTATGTCGCTCCTCGCGACACAAAACATTCTCACTGATAGTTGGGACCCTATTCTGGTAAACGTGTGCGCTGCAACTTTACCAGAAAAATCCTTACTCTTATGGGAGCAATCACTCTCATCCCGAAAAAAAATGCCCAACGTGGCAACAAATGAAAAATTTCCGAATCGCAGAAAGGGTAAATAAAAAAATATCAAGGCCGAAAAATACACAGCTCGACCTCAATAGAAGCTACAATAGACCCCAAGCCAGTAACAATAATTTACATAATCGAAGTTTCAACAGAACTCAATCGTTCATCTCAGAACAAAACAAACGTACGGCATGCGAATTCTGTAAAGGAAGTCACTCATTAAGATCTTGAGAGAAATTTAAGAAACTTACGACGACCGAAAGATATAATGTCGTTAGAAACAATAGACCTTGCACAAATTGCTTCTCAAGCTCTCACACGCAAAAAGACTGTGAAAGCAAATTCAATTGTGTCTATTGCCAAAAGAGGCTTCACTCGATGCTCCATATTAATAATTTTACCCCCCAAAATAGCTCTAACTCTGAAAGAGCCACAGGGCTAGTTGCAACAGCTAGACCCGAAAACCCCGAAAAACGATATCCCGAAATCGAACCTGAAAAGCCATGCTGTTCAAAATCAGCAAAATTTTCATCGAGGAGAATTATTCAAGCTTAGAGCTCTAATCGATTAAGGCTCACAAGAATCGTTTATCTCGTCTAAAGCACAAAACCGATTAAAACTACCAACCAAAAATTCAAATTTAGAAATTTCGGGAATGGGTGCAAGAGTAAAACAAAACTCTAATAAAATCTGGTCATTAACCCCCATTTCCCCCAATGCGGATATAAGAATAGAAGCACAAGCTATAGTTCTACCGCAACTGACAAACATGCTTCCAAGCTATAAAATAAACGACAAAGATAGTCAAAAATTTGCCCACCTCAAATTAGCGGATCCCAACTGCCACAAATTGATATCATATTAGGCAGCGGCCTAATACTCCAAATAATGCTAGAAGGCATTGAAAAAATCTCTAATACCCTATTAGCCCAAAAAACCATCTCCGGATGGATTCTAAGCGGCCAAGTAAAAGAAAAAATATCGGTATTCACAACTCAAGTAGAAGATATTTCAAACGAATACCTCGACTCACAATTAAAAAGGTTTTGGGAGTTAGAAGAACTTCCCCCCATACAAGTCACTACTTCAGAAGATAAAGCTTGCGAAGACTACTACAAAGCCACAACAAGGCGACCAGAAAATGGTCGATATGTAGTACGACTTCCATTTAAGACCGAATTCCCACACACACTCGTCTTAGGTCGCTCCCGAACCTCTGCACTTCAGCAGTTTTTAAGTATGGAAAAAAGCTACTTTAAAAAGGTGAGCTTAAGTCAGCGTGCGATGGTGTCCTGGAAGAATATCTCACCTTAGATCATATGGAAAAAGTAAAATATGAGAACATAACCAAAGGTAAATACACTTCATTTTACCTACCCCATCATGCGGTTGTAAAACCAGACCAAACTACAACCAGGGTAAGAGTAGTCTTCAACTCCTCGAAAAGCACCAGTCCAGGCATTTCTTTAATGACATTTTGTACACGGGACCCACATTACAACCCGATTTAATGCTTCTGATTTTAAAGTGGCGTATGTTCAAATACGTGTTTAACGGAGACGTCGAAAAAATATATCGACAAATACTCGTACATAAAGGCGATCAAGACTTTCAGCGCATCATGTTTCGCAATTCACCTGATAGTCCGATATGTGACTACAAACTCAAAACGGTGGCATTTGGCGTAAATTGCGCCCCCTTTCTCGCCATTCGAACACTTCACGAATTGGCAAACGATGTAAAAGAAAAATTACCCCTAGCGACCCCGGTGTTAAAAACACAAACGTATGTGGACGATATCCTGCCTGGAAGCCACAGCTTACCCCAAGCGTACGATTCATTATCACAAGTGATACAAGCCCGCAACTCCGCAGGGTTCCTCCTAAAAAAGATAACCGCCAGTCACCCCGAAATCCTAAAAAATACAAATAAAGATAAATTATTGGATTCAAACATCCTAATATTCGAAAAGGAAAGTACAACAAAAACCCTGGGCATACAATGGAATGCGATCTCTGCAATATCCACAAAAACCAAAAGGCAAAACTTGTCGTCTGTGGCAAAACTTTTTGACCCCGCATGATGGCTTGCACCAATTATGATCCAAGCAAAGATACTGATTTAAGAGTTATGGCTAGACGGAACAGATTGGGATGAACAAATTAAACCACTATGCTTGGTAAAATGGTCCAAATTTGGCAACAATCGGAATACTATTTCGGAAATACAAATCCCGCGATGGGTAAACTACACTCCCGAAGATCAAGTCGAACTCCACGGCTTCTGCGACGCCTCTGAAAATCGCAAATTATATCTATGGACTGATTCTGGTACTAGCTTGTTTAGAAAAACCACCCCATACGTGGAAGACATATGTGTCAAACCGCACAGCCCAAATAATTGACTTAGTTAGGCCAGGATCTTGGCGACATGTAGCCAGTGCTGATAACCCCGCCGATATTGGCACAAGAGGTTGCAAACCCCTGCACCTCGCCACCACCTCGCTCTGGTGGAATGGCCCCAGCTGGCTAATAGAATCACAAGAATTCTGGCCACAGTCCCCCATACGCAACATAATACCCCCCGAGAGTCGCAAAATTTAAAACTTTCATACAATATTGGATGACACTGACATCCTAGAACGATTTTCATCGTTCCCCCGAGCACTTATATGTTTCAGTTTATAAATCGCCTCAAAAATAAAGTGAAAAGAGCGACTAACCCCCAGTATCATGCACTAACTCATCAAGATCTACAAAAGGCTAAAAACACTCTGAATATGTGTACTCAGGCCCGCTATTATGACCGGGAAATGTCGCTTTTAATGGTATCAAAGCCAATAGATAACAGGAGCCCACTCTAAGTTTTTAATCCCTTCCTAGACTCGAAGGGACTGCTACGCGCCAATGGACGTCTGGCAAACTCTAGTTTGAGTTATAACGAGCGGCACCCAATAATAATACCCGAAAAATCCGCTTCTGCCACAGTCTATATAAATTATATGCACTTATTGATGCTACACGCTAAACATCGGCTAATGCAGCAAATGATCCGACAAGAGTTTTATATCCCACGACTAAAGTCTCAGATAAAGATATGCATTTTCCTGTGTAAAGTCTGCACTCAACATAAGCAGAAAATGCGCACGCAGATCATGGCAGCTCTACCACCTGAACGCTTCAATTTCTCTCTGCCCTTGACCATTACGGGTATTGACTTTGCGGGGCCTTTCCAGTGGCCCTTTAGGTCTTCCACCTTTACGAAGTGGCCGTTTTTTATGTTTTTCGACAAAAGCGATGCACCTTGAGTTATGTTCACATCTAACAACTGCAGCTTTTCTCGCGGCATTTGCCCACTTTGTCGGAAGGCGTGGATTTCCTTCAAAAATAATGAGCGACAACGGCAAAACATTCTTCGGAGCCCAAGGGGCCACTGAAAAGCAATTTATCCAATTTATTAAGGAAGTTTCGCCTGAAATCATTAACAAATATGCGCCCCAAGGAATTAATTGGAAATTTATTCTCCCTAGCGCTCCACACATGGAGGGATTCTGAGAATCCGCCATAAAAAGCTTTAAAGCGCATTTCAAGAATATCGCTGGTAGTTATTAATTTATTTATGAAGAGTTCACCACCTTATTAGCTCGAATTGAAGCCGTTCTCAACTCACGGGCTCTCAATATCCTCTCGCAAGATCCCTCTTATCTCGCAGCCCTCACTCCTCCTCAGAGGAGCACCGCTTTTGGCCATACCCGAGCCAGAAGCGGAATCCCTATCACTTACAAATCGATTGGAAAGAATTAAAATTCTCCATCACGATTTTAATTGTCGATGGAAGGAGGAGTATATGAAAGACCTTCATAAAAGATACCGATGGAAAAACACTCAAGAAGCGCCAAAGAGCGTAGTTGATCTCCGTACGCAAAGCGGCATACTAACTCGACCACTCGTCAACCTATATTTCCTTCCAACCGCCTCTCCTACCAATGGCGCGAATACCGATGCCTAAGATCTTAAAACGACAATAAACGTAACAAAGCCGTAACGAAAACCCGAGAATATCAAAAGTGACTAAATCCGTCCCTCGAACTCACACCAAGTGGTTTAAAAATAGCAATCATGTTCATAACTGCTTACTATGCTATACTAAAATTCATTCTCCTCTAATGTAGATAAATATGGACGTGGATATGTTGGAAGTCGCACCAACTGCAACTCTTCGTTCGGCAATCACCGTGCCCCGTCCGGCAGCACCTCCAGTAGCATCTCCTCGTTCTACTGTGCTACGTACCGCAGCAGCCCCGGCCGCAGCGCAGCGCAATCTCACGTCTCGACTCGCCGTAGCTCCGACGGCACCACCCCGAGCCGAGCTTCCACAAATCAGTCCAGTATAGATACATGGCATACGATGCCCGCTATGTCGGTGCCCCACAAGCTGCGTCTATGTTCTATATTTAGGAGTATGCAGCCGCCGCAGCGCCAGCAAGTCGTCCCACGCAACGAGGGAGTGCGACTCCCCCATCAGGTGCCAACTGTGCAACAGAACCCATCACACGCTGTTGCATCGCACCTCCGGGCGTCCGAGAATCAAGACGCCGGTGCCACGAAACCATGGGCGACAATGGCCTCACGCCATCAATACATCGCGATCGCGGCGACCACCAGCACAACAGGGCCACCGCACTTGGACCTATCCTGGCGCACGCTATCTCGCTCCAGCAGGGAACCCCCGCCGACATCAGCCCAAGCAACGTCCACGACGTACAACCGGAGTACGCAACGTTGTGGAGACCCTGCAACAACTCCTGCAGCTACTAGGCTGACGAATCGCTTAGGGGGGCCGCGATGGCTAAACGAGCGCAGCTGTCCCCCCTACTCCTATTGTGAATGGCTCTGCAGAGCAGCAGCAACCCTGCCTAATCGCCCACTCACCACGGCCCGTTCCACCCACGTGCACATATACATATACACCCACACATATACACATGCACATATGAATTGTACCTACACACACACATGAATTACCACATAACACAAAACAGAACACATTGTTACGAGTCTTAAGCCGATTAGACGTGCCCGTTTGTTACTCCGCCAATCATAACTTAAATAAACTTTTAAATATTTAAATTATGAAGGTTTCCTTTCTTTCAATTTGAGAAAATCTGGTGACCTTGTAAGCGACAATTTTCTCAAAGCTAGTTTCTTTAGCTTAAAAGATATAAACGTGTACATTTAATTTTTTAAGGGCAAGTTTCTTGAAGACTGCTATATTAAAGAAGTAGAAAATCAAATTAAATGACCGTATATGCGTTATTAAACAAGTTTTTTTCGCTCTTTGCAAATTTATAATTTTGCCACATACAATGTTTTTTCAGGCGACTATTCATGTCGTTTACAACGTTATTCGCGGCGACCTTCCAAATGTCTTTAGACATGATAAATATTGACAAATTGTACTAAGTATCGTTAAATTATAAATCTTACCAATCTGAAACGGCGATAGCGCCATAAAATGCATCAACTTCGTTTTTCTGATGTTTATGAACTTAATGCTTTGTCTACAGTTAGACAAAATAGTAGGTCGGCGTTTTTGAATACAATGCTGTTTATGTAGGCAAAGCAATTGACGTTTTTAAAGGTAACCTAAATTGTCTTGGGAACAACATTTACAAGTGTAGAATATTTCACTTGTAGTTACAAGTAAATTGTATAACTTGTAGGTACAAGCTAATCACTCATCACCAGCGTTGCCGTTTTGATACAATTGTATCATTTTTGATACTTTTTTTCTCTAAATTTTGTGATTTGATACTTTGATACTTTTTTGTTCACAAATGCCCTATTTTGATAGTTTTCGCTGATAGAAAAGAACAACTTTGTAGAAGACTAAAGAAATGCAACATATTTTCATAGAAGTTTCAAAATTTTTTCTTGGAAGTGTTAGAATATATTTGAGTAAACAGTTTTATAGCCCATTAAATTTTAGTTTGTGCAAGTTTAAAGTGGCCTAAATTTAACGTTGATTTTTTAGATTTTTTTTGCTGAAGGCGTTTCGGGTTTCTTCCATATAAAAATAAATTGTGGTTATTCGTTATATGGAAGTAAATCCGACATATCAACCATTAAAATTAGACGTGAACTCTTAGTCGATTAAAAACTTGCTGCACACCTAAAATTTTTCTAAAAATTCTAAATAAAAAGTTTTAATTTTTGGGGATGTTAATAAAATTTGTTGAATTTTTATACTTTTTGTACAAAGTTTGATATGCGAATTTATATACATAGGGCTTGTTATATAATTTGCTAAACGTTTATAAAAAAGATATTAATAATATAATAATAATAATAGATTGGCGCTTACACGTATGTTAGTGTTCGGCCGACCTACAGTTTTACACCGACTTCGAACGGCGATTGTATTTTTATGAGAAGCTTTTTCATGGCAGAAGTACCTCCGGAGGTTTGCCATTGCCTGCCGAGGGGCGACCGCTGTTAAGAAAAAACCTTTTTCCTAAATTTTTTTTGCGATGTTTATTTGACCAGGGCTTGAACCCAGGCCTGCGGAGTGGAAGCGCGCACTGCTTACCACTACACTACAGCGGCCAAAAAGATATTAAACTTTAGACTAGCAAAAGAAATATAGCCTAAACTGGTCAAAATGAATCGTTTCTATTATTTTTGCCTCCAGTTATAGTTTGTTATAACTATGAATTTAATTATAAAATGTATTGATTATTTGTTTTTCAAATAAAAATTTAGAACATAACGGTTGTGTTTGCTTTTGACACTTTTTGATACTTTTTCTGATTGGCAACTGATACTTTTTTCCCAAGCGGGCGGCAACACTGCTCATCACTTGTAGGCTTGTTACAATTGTTAACATTGTGTTACAGGCCCCAAGTTGCATACATGTATGTATATAACTAAAAGGTATTTATTAAAGCAAAAATGGTGGGTAGACAGTGTGGCCAATGGTAATCATCAATTACCACCTCTGCATGGTTGTAAGCCATGCAGAGTCCTCAAAAAACTAAGGAGGAATTGCCCGGAGGATACATCAGACTTGGCCGAGCATACTTTGAATCTTATTACTTCAGAAAGGTTTGTTACATGACACTTGAAAAGTGAATATGTAAACACTTCCTAAATTTCATAAATAAAATGTTTGGATATGCAGCAGTGCACATATATTTGCTGCACTGTTTATGCGGGTGTATTGGGGCTGTAGTATCCATTTAGGCGCTAGGTGTTAGTAGTCGCCTAACTACACATAATGTGTGACTACTGCTTGTACCTAAAAAGCGATACGAAGACCGTTCATAAACGGAAAAGTATTCTAGGATTATTTGAGTAAAAAATACTAATTTTTTTTGAAAAAAATTCCTTTTTAAATAAAAATTATTTTTGCTTATACATATACTTATTAATTAATTTAACTATTCGTTAGCTTATTTATTTATTTATTTATTTAGTGGTACCTCCACGGGGTTCAGAATAGGTACCGGTAAAGCCACTTCAACTGAATATAGAGCGTTTCTGAATATATTGCACGCTGATTCTAAACGGCAAATAAACCACATAAAACCCCTTCAGGCTATTTGAAATCTGTCACAAAAATTGCTTAACCTTCATCTCAAAACGTCCAAACTAACTTTAAATTTAAATGAGGCAACCTGACAAACAAATTAAAACAGTAAAAACTTCAGCTTTACGGCTTGTGGATTTTGAGGGTTCTGGGCTTGGGATGTGTGGGCTAAAGGTTTATGGGCTTGAGGTTAGAGGGTAGAAATTTTTGGATTTGATTCTTATGAGCTTCAGATTTGTGGGCTTGGGATTTGTAGACTTAAGGTTTTGTGGGCTTCGGAAGTGCAGGCTTCAGGTTCGTAGCTTTAGTATTTGTGGGTTTGGGCGTTACATGCTCCAGGTGCATGGTCTTTAGTATTGCGTGTTTGAGGTTGAGGGTTTTGGGTTTGCGGGTTTGGCCTGTCGTTGAATTGACTTTCAATTGACCTTGATTGTGATCTGATAAGAGCAAACGGACTCCGAATTTAAATTCAGTGACAGAAAAACCTACATACATGTACCTGGTATAGTCCGTCAACGACGGATTCTT
>JAPVRG010276676.1:11357-23185 GCA_029783565.1 Rhagoletis cerasi
CAATTTTCACCATAAATAACTTGCACCAACTGCCTATTTATGCTCAAAGCATGCCTTTCTTTTGTAGACATTTTTGTAAAACTATTTGAAATAAGATTGCTGTTTGTTTTGTATTGATTTCTGTTAAAAACTTTCGGTTTTGTTCAATAAACGTACATACGTAATACACTGAATTTACCAACTTTTCATTTAGATTTTTTTTGGCGTTCTTTCTCAAAGCTGCCTGCAGGCGGGGTAAGGTTTTAGCCCTATATAATCGGATCAACGTACAAAATTTCACTTTCTTGATAAAGAAAATATGATTTTACCATAATTCCCACCCAAAGCAATTTTTTCCATTACAAAATAAAATTTGGGCACTAGAGGGTTAAAACAGTAAAAACTTCAGCTTTACGGCTTGTGGATTTTGAGGGTTCTGGGCTTGGGATGTGTGGGCTAAAGGTTTATGGGCTTGAGGTTAGAGGGTAGAAATTTTTGGATTTGATTCTTATGAGCTTCAGATTTGTGGGCTTGGGATTTGTAGACTTAAGGTTTTGTGGGCTTCGGAAGTGCAGGCTTCAGGTTCGTAGCTTTAGTATTTGTGGGTTTGGGCGTTACATGCTTTAGGTGCATGGTCTTTAGTATTGCGTGTTTGAGGTTGAGGGTTTTGGGTTTGCGGGTTTGGCCTGTCGTTGAATTGACTTTCAATTGACCTTGATTGTGATCTGATAAGAGCAAACGGACTCCGAATTTAAATTCAGTGACAGAAAAACCTACATACATGTACCTGGTATAGTCCGTCAACGACGGATTCTTTAAGTTTGACCTTGAACTGACCTTTATCATAACCTTATGGGGTCAAACAAACCCCAGATTCGGATTCAGAAACCATTTAGTTATCTAGATACCTTGACGTACCTCGTCAGCATTGAATTTTGTAGGTTTACCTTTAACTAACCGGGTCAGGCGTATAGCAGATTTGGATTCTGCGACCATTTAAACTCCTAAGTACCATGACTTAGTCGGTTAGCAATGAATTTTTTAGATTTGACCTTGAACTGATCTTAGCCCTGACCTGATTGTGTCGAACTGGCATCATTTTCGGATTCAGCTACTATTTAAACCTATAAGTACCCTGACTTAGTCGTTAAGCTATGAATTTTGTAGGTTTCACCTTGATCCTGACCTGTTGCGGTCAAACGGACACCATATTTGGAGTCAGCGACTTCAAGGACATAAGGTACAGCTAGTCCCTTTTATGTTGCAGGGTTAGAGAGATTTTAGGTCCTTTGTTATCAACAATTTGAGCTCAAAACCAGATGATTACTTAGATTTTAATTTTTTTTTAACAGATGTTTTAATCCGAAATCTCGATTTTATCGGGTTTCCAGCTGATCATTAAAATCCATTAACGTGATTGTGATCTGATAAGAGCAAACGGACTCCGAATTTAAATTCAGTGACAGAAAAACCTACATACATGTACCTGGTATAGTCCGTCAACGACGGATTCTTGTGGTACTTCGAAACTGGAGCCAACGTTTTTTCATCCCGATCTTACAAAGCTATCCTTAGTACGCGGTAAGCCGATAAAGGAAATACATACCTGTAGCAAAAAGTTAGCTGATACACCTTTTGGAGGCTGTATCCAATCATCGCCGCTGTTAGCCACGATCGATACTTCTACTGGGGTGAAGGCTGTAAACTGCACACCATGATAGATATCGCGAAAGTCGGATTGCATTACCATTCGGTCTACCGCTTCTTTCGTGATCGTTGCTAGTTGCCTGTACTCATCTGTCGAGTTGTCGCCCAAAGCTCGCTTGTACAGTAGAACATAGTTGCCAATACGCTCTGTCTGGATACGTATGGTATATGTGTATGTCGCTGTATAATTTGAGAAAAAAATGCAAAGTGTCTGTGGAGAATATTTTACTGTGTCGAATGTTTTACTTACGTTTACACGGGCGGTCGGGGAACATGCGTGTAAAGCCAGGGCGGCATACACATCGCCAGAGCAGACTCTTCAGTTCGCACAACTCATTGCGCGCCAATTTGCACGCGGGTTGGCAAGCTGCGGCGGTCGCGTTATCAGCACCCTCAGATGTGACGGTGCTGCCATATCTGTTCAATAGTTTGGGCGGCGACGCTATGAGCACGCCGCCGAGTAGCTCTTGGCTGGGAATATCGTGTAAGCCCTTATGCATAACAACAGACTCCTCATTGCGCGTGGGCAAATTGAGGACCGATAAACTATCGTCATAATCTAGCTCAATAGTAGCGGCATTTGTGTCGCTGCCACTACCGCTCGAAATGCCATTTGAGCCGCCAAGTGTGCCATCAGAATCAATGTCAGTCAGTGGTTTACTCTTATCACCACAGTTTTTTGAGTTTGTCATAACAATGAAAATACTGCCGTTTGGAATATCCTGAATCGGAACGGTGTTTTTAAAGCCATAAACAGGTGTTGGCCGCAATTTTATAGCGACTGCAGGCTCTTTTTCTGCTTCTGCTGCTTGTTCCGAATTTAACTTAAGCTCGTAGTGTCTGAGAGTATTTCTATTGCCGTTGGTTTTAGAAGTGAAGTTTTCGTGCTCATTCTGGAGATGTGGCATTCCGAACTCATTGCTTGGCCTATGGTTGTGGTGGTGGTTTATGTAAGGTATTTTGGTATGGCTTTCTGTACATTCCACTGCAACCGCTTTTGCCGTGCTGGTGGTAAACTTGCCGAAAACTTTTTTTTCCGGCGCTATTATTTCTGTTTCAATCTTTGTCGTTGCCTGTTTAATATATGACTTAGTGATGGTGGTGGGCTTTATAAGTGTACGTATTTGTGTCTTCGTTTTCGTTCTGGTCGCAACTGCGATTGCCGTTTCTGACTCCGTTTCAATGGCCCACTCGGTGTGTATTATCGTGTTGATCACGGTTTCTATATGTGTTCTCGTTACCATAAAGTTTTTACTTTGTAGCTTCTCATTAGCCGTTGTGAGTACGACTGTGCTGCGAGTGATTGTGATGGTTAGTAGCTGTGTTGTAGTATTGTACTTCGTAGGCAACAAAACAATTCTTTTTAATGGTGTCTTCTGTGGAAAACTGTGGGTTTCATTAGTGAACTGATGCTGTTTATCTTGCTGACGAAGCTGTTTCCGTTGATTAAGCGTGTTTTTGAAACTCTCAGGGTTCGCTTGGTTCCAAATTTCGATAAGGCTTCTACTGCCTTCGTTTGACCGGAGTTTTGTCTGCGCAGACGAACCTGCAGTCATGGTGTTGAGTGCTACCACCGCAGTGGACTCCGAGGACTCCAAAAGTGGTATCGGATATAGTTTTGGTTGGTGCTCGTTTGCCAACGTTGTTGGTTCTGGAGTTTTTTTTGCTCGTATTTCCTCAATGCGTCGTTGTTGCTGCCCTAATTGTTGAGCTACTATAGTTTTTGACTTTGTCGGCTTGGCGCCAGCTATATCGTGTGCGAACTCTTCAATCGTTCGCAAGGTGTTCACACTTTCTATTAAACTATCGCTAGGCGCGACGGCTGGAATAGTTGTTTCCTTTAGGTAGTTACTCCTCGTTGGCTTAATTATAGTCGTCATACCATCGAAATAATTTGCGTTTCCTGCTGTCGTCTTTGTCAGGGCCGACATCGATTCGGACTTCGTACTGTCGCGCTGGCGCATTATGGTGTTGCGTGCGGTATCAGGTTTCGTATGCTCCACTGGCCTGCCTTCAGATGTGCGTGGCATGTAGCTGATTTCATCTCCAGTAGATACTGATGGTTGCGACGGCAGTTGCCACACCGTTGTATAGCTGATATTGCTACTGCTGCTCGACGTACTATCGTTTGCTATCGTATACATGTCTACATATTTGAGGGTTGGCGCAGCGGCTTCAGGCTGCGTAGCACTGTTGCTGAAAATGTATAAGCTCTGATAAGCTGCTTGTGACCTACTGGGTAGCGGTGATTTTCGCGCTGGCTTACTAGCGGCAGTTTTTATTGTGCCACGCGTTGGCTCGGCGGTCGTCGACGGTATTACTGCTGTACTGGTATAGCTTTTAGTTTTTACCTTTGACGGTGCGCTTGCGATTGTATGCACGTGTTTGTAATCAGCAACGACGTATGGTGCCCGTGTCACAGCTGAGTCGGCGCTGAATTTGTTGCTGTCTACTAAGGAAACAAACATTTCATCCCCACTGCTTTCCGGCAACTTAAAGCCCTCGCCTTTAGCTACATAAACTGACTGCGTTGGAGTTTGTTGACTTGAATCTGTACGCAACACTGGTGTGGTTTCAGCAGTGAATGGCACACCTCGCAAAAGTAGCTGTGAATACAGGCGACTCTTTACCTTATTCATAACGTTCGTCGTCGTCGGTATGGTCGTTGCTGAATTCATGTAGGTGTCAAACAATGTACCACTAGATACGTAGTATGCATTTGGTCGTCGCTGTTCCGTAGCTCTTTGAGCGCCACTCGCAGATGTGGATATTTTGCTTTGTTTCTCATTGGCTGTCGGCGGCATGATGGTAGGTAACTGGTCGTAAGCGCCTTCTAAATCATTGATTTTCAGCGCAGTATTCGGCGAAAAAAACGGTTGCTGACTACTTTTTCGCTGCCATTCTTGCACATTAAATTTGTGCGGCAGTGTGTTGTGGGCTAATTTGTTGTTTTTGTGCGATGTGGTATCTCCCGAGTTTCTTGAGTATATGAGCTGCTGCTGTTTTGTTTTGATTTTCTCGTGCAAACTGTTGGTTATAGATGCTGTTCTTTGATCGTCGCGCACATCAAGCGCAAGAGAATGACTTATAACATCCGCTTTGTCTTCCTTATGGGGCTTACTACCGCCGTTATAGTCATCATCCACCACTACGTCCTCATATTCATCCACATTCGAGGAGATTTCAACTTCGTTGATGATGTTATCATGTTCATAATAGATCGCTGCTGTATTAAGATCGCTCGCAACTACATTTGCTTTGGCTGTTGTTGCCGATGACGCCGGTATGACAATTTGATGGAAGGCATCTACATCTTCACCGCCATTTTTGAGGTCGGCTCTATTGTCGTGCACCATTATGATCAGCTGTGGATAGTTCTGATACTTTTGCATATTTATAGCTACTTTTACTGGGCTCTGGGGAGTTTCAAAGTAGTCTGAAAGGCTGTTGTCGATTGGTAACGAGCCAGCCACTGCACTGGTCGAAGTTGTTCCACCGCTGTAGGTTGTTGATGGGGTTTCCACGTAAATACTCGCCACACCTTTTATGTGCACGTCGGGTTTGGTTATTTGCTCGATGACATTTTGGGGCGTCAAATTCACTTGTACCTGCTTTTCATTGGGTTGAATTTTTATATGTGGCATGTTCGCAATAGTGAAGGGTAAGCGTTGACCTGGGCTGGCTGCATTGTTTGGTATGTGTCCATTCACGGCCGAGGCGTGTTTCGGGTAGTCCGATTCCTTTTTGAATGTCAACGGCGGTGCATGCATATTTACATTGTGGCTAAACACATTCGTATGCAGATTGATATTCTGGTGATTGGAAGGCGAGCCTACGAGCACATGATCACGCAGCGCGGACTCTACACCACCACCACCAGAACGTATAATGTCGTAGGTGGCATTAAACGTTGAGTGTGAGTAGGATGAAAATTCTGGTTGCGACGTGCTATCCTTCTGATGCTGTGCAGCGTTCGGCCGACCAGTCAACGCGCTACCGATATGCACCTGTTGCGGCGCCCGCGACTGGTTTTGATAGTAATCGACAGACTGCGCCGGAGTGTACACCATGTTGTCGTACAGGTTTTGTGATTTGTTGCTGGCGATTATTTTCTCGCCAAACGGCCTGGTTTCGCTATAGTTTGCTACAAAATAAGCGGTGTGGGGCTTATGAATACTGGCCAAAATTTCATTCCGCTTTGAATCATCGGCGAAAGCTTTTACCGGGATTGTGTCTGCAGACGACACAGGTGTTAGAGATTTATATAGGGTATTGGGCGCCAGAGGTGGCGATGTGGGTAGCGCTGGCGGCGATAGTATGCCGAAATACTGCGCATAGGCAGTGTATGAGTCTATCGAGGTAGGTGGCGAGAGTGGTGCCATCGTTTTGGTAGCCAACTTAGGCGGATCCCCTGGCGGTGGCCGCAAGATATTGTCATAGTTTTCTTTTGGCCAGTTCCTGATTTGTGAATAGTGGTTTTCCTTTTGCTGGTGCTGTTGGCGGTGAATCGCAATGTGACTTTGGGAGTTCACGGCTGTTTGTGGTAACAGTTGCTGCTGCTGATAGTCGACGGCTAATGTGTAGTGAGTTTGTTGAACTTCTAGGAACGGTATTGTGCCCATTTTACTTCCGACCGACGGCAAGTGTTCTCTGTATGCTTGCGGCTGTTGCTGCAACTGATTTTCGACGGTAGGCGTGTTGTGTCTAGACGGTATAAGATTATCGGACGTCAGCGCATTCCTTTTAGGCACCGGCATAAGCGGGTATTTTATGCCATTTGGCTTGCCTATGATAACGTGGGAGTTGGCAGTTATGACCTCGCCCGGACGTATCGGTATTTCGCCATTCATCAAAGATGTTTCGAAACCATTCTTATCTTCTAGCAATCCAGCAAGCAGGTATTCGTCTTGAGGCTTTTCATTTGAATACTTCTTCTGCGTGTGACTCTGATACTCTGCTGCCTGCGCTTGCGACTGAGGTGGTGTTTGTTTATTGGCCTGGTGCTTTAGGTAAATATCGTTGGCTGTGTGCTGCAGCAACCTGCTTTCTTCGTCATCGGAGATGGCGATGTCTGCCTTCGGAGGTTGTATGTGCAGACTTTGAGCACTGCTCATGTCCAATAGCTCAGCGGCATAGTCAGCAACTGCTGGGGCCGGATGGGGTCTGCGGCTGTCTACAGCAAAGCCTGCATCTTTCACCGGTATATAAATGGGCTCCTGCTTTTTCGTTGTACTGCTTTCGATGTGGTGCCTCATGTCTGTATCTCCGACGTTGCCCAATTTGACAGGACTTGCGCCATCTGCCATGATAGCCTCTGCAAATGCCAGCGCAGCCACCGTAACCGGTAGCTGTGTGGGCGAAGTCGGCATCTGCTGCAGGTGTGACTGATGGTGGTGTTGTTGCTGTGTTTTATGCATACTACTTACATCCTTTTGATTTAGTGCAGTTGCAAAATTGCTTTGCAGCAACGCGGCCATTGCATTAAGAACTGGCTTCAAAGCCGTCAAACGCTGAAAGTTTACCGACCCAATAATATGGTTGACCGCCACCGGTAGACGGTTCTTGTTATACGTTAGATTATTGTTCTCAATTTTCTGATGCTTTTGCGGATTCGAGGGTTTCTTAAGCGTCGGCGATTTACTCACATGGGCCGCGCCATATTTAGAATCCGAAACAGAGTCCCCACCGCCATTTACTTTGTCGACGTTATAGGCATATGATTCATCACAGGACGTTTCGTCATCTAAAGGGCCTCCTGGTTGCCGACTATTGACGGATGTTTCCAACGGATATTTAGTTGTTATTGCATTTTGGTGTTTTATCGCAGTGGTGTGGGCTTCCGTTGTAACTGACACTTTCGTTCTTTTTATTGGGATTTCGCTCACAGTATTATGGATAGATTTGGTGAATTTCGTCAGTCTGTGGTTCGGGTTAATAAAAACAGTTGTCGGGCCTATTGTTAGTCCGTGTGCTGCCTTCGTTGGATCTTCGTTCGTTTGATTTTGCAGCGAAGCGGTCTTCAGCGCCGGCTTGAATACTCTCATGGCCGTGAATTCCAGTGTTTGCCCTCCCAATAACGAAGTCGTCGTAACAATTACGCGCCGTTCGTTTTTTCCCTTTTTTAGTTCAGCGCGAAATTTCAAAACCAATTCGCTGTTTATCAACGAATTAGGAACCGCTTCAGTGATGACATTCTCAATGATGCGCGTGTGGTAGTGTACAACAGCTGTAGGTGCTGGGCTTTTCAAGCCGGCCGCTACGGCGTCGCTTGCGCTTAATAGTGATGTTTTGAAGTACGTGAATGTGGTTACGTAAGTTTTTGTTGTATAAATGTGGATATCATATTCGCTGTGAAATGGACTCACTTTTAATTTTTGTGATGTTTCTGCTACGTTATTTGTTATAAGCGTAGTTTTAGGGACGTTTAGTTCGCCATAAGTGTTGAAATGCCCAAGTTTTGTTGACGCTGTTACGATCACCTGTGTGAGCATATGGGTGGTGGTAATCAGTTTTTCGACACCGGCGCTGTGTAGTGTGTTTGTAAATGTCAGCTTGCTGTAATATGTGTTGGTTTCGTGAGCGGGCGTGGCTTCTTCGGATGGCTGCAGAAAGTGAATGTAATCATCAGGGGCAGTTATGGTATTTATAATTGTGCGCTTCGATGTCTGTGCCAAGGGAGGGTCGGCATCCACAATCGTGTTGTAAAAAGAATAAGTTGTCGGGTAGATGCCCATCGCTAATGCTGGCGTCTATAAATATTGGTGAAAATAGAAATAATCGTTCATCTTTACTCATTTTAAACATTTTCTCTTTCTTATTTCTAGATCTAAATTATATATATGGTCGAAGATGCCGTAGATCCTTAGACCCTCAGCACACTTTAAGGGCATAGTTCGCGGGATAAGGTAGCCAATGAGCGCCCAAGGAAAAATGCCGGCAAGCAATGGCAAACCTCCGAGGGTACTTCTGCCATGAAAAAGCTTCTCACAAAAATACAATCGCCGTTCGGAATCGGCGTAAAACTGTAGGTCCCTCCCCTTTGTGTGATAACATCAAGGCGCATGCCACAAATCGGAGGAGAAGCTCGGGCAAACACCAACATATGTGTAAGCGCCAATCTTATTATTATTATTATTATTATTATTATTATTATTATTATTATTATTGTTGGGGAATACTTCATAGACAACACAATAAACTTCTGGATTTCCAAATGAACTCGAGAATTGATGTCAAAGGAAGTGAGTGGAAGTGTGTCGTGAGTTCGCTGTACTGGGGTACAGATGAGTCAAAAATTGATTGTAGAAGAAGGGCTTTTATACATGCAATGGGTGGATGGTTTACTCTGTTGTGAGCCGATACCTGCGTGAGCATAAATCTTGCTGAAGCGCTGAAGGCTGCATATGCAGTTTTCTTTTCGGTAAGCTAAGCGGTCATCTGGGTGACGTCCAAGACAGTCGCGAGGTGTTTATACACTCTTAAAAAACTACGGTAATACTGTCCTGGGTGCTTGGTCACTGCAAGAAAAAAGTTCACGAAGTTTCTGGCAAGTAAGAGGGGAAAATATCAACAAATACGTATCTCTTAGTTGCCTTTCTTCTGTACTAATAACTTCTGCATGGAAAAACTCAGTGCTCAGCAAGCGAAAATAGGCAAGCTGAACAGGTCTTTAGATAGGTTAAGATCGCTGTATATACATTCGGTAGGAAGGACATAACTAGCTTAGATAGAGCTGACTCTATTATTGGGATATAAAAGATTGCTTAGGTCGCCTTGTCTACTCTTAATCTTTAATGGTTTGCGTTATGAGCTTGATCTGTGTCCCAGGCACCCAAAACAACAGTTATCACATTTTTAAAAATGTGAAGGACAAACTATTGTTTTAGACAAACATTTCCGATGTCGTTAAGGTTCCCAGGAGCTCCTCTAAACTATTATTATAACCGGTTGGGTCCCTGCCATCTCGGAACCCTACACCTTATTATCCTGTAAAAAAACTTTTCTGAAATATTTTGATGCCAAAGCTAAATGAGGGACAAAACTTCCGAACAACGCTAAATTTCTAGGCACTACTCTGATTAAGAAGCCGAGCTGCAGATAAGGCATCTATAGCTCTGTACTCGTGCAAAATGTCACGGGAAAAAAGTGGGATTTTGAGCCTAAACATGGAATTATACACCGACTGCTAGAACAGTTCTCCCAAACGTCTCTTAAGAGCTTCTTCCTCTAGATCTGGTTTTACAACAGTTGGCAACTCTTTCCACTCCTTATTTACGAGAGACATTTAAGTCAGAGCCTGCTTCCCTGGGACACTCCTGTATTTTGAACAAAATTGTACTTTCTTCTGGTAAGCACAGGGCGGTGTGCTCAAACTTTGGTTTCCAATACAAATTTCAACATGGTGATCCCAATCAGGGAGGAGTGGTGTTTTTGACATTCTGTTGACTTGAAGATCAAGATCAGGGAGGAGGAGTTTGGATTGTCTGACTAATGCAGTGTTTCCAAGGCTGCTGGGGCATCTAAGAAAAAAATCGACAAGGATGTTTTCGGCTGCAATAAAAGTTTTGAGCTCTGCCATGCTCAGCTAACAAATTCTATGTGACTTCGGTGCTTACGAATTATTTATGTATGTACATAGATGGCAATCGGCCGAAATCCTTTTATCTATTACTATCTTTTCCTCAAAGTTCTGTGCCGCAAATTTAGCCTGAAAGTAATAATAAGACTTTGTATGTGCTTACACGCGTTAAAGTTACGCCCAACGGCACAGAAGGAGTCATCCTCAAGTAGTTACGCTCTTCTGTCGCTTTATTTGATATAACTTGCTCCTGACTTTCCACAGTTGTAGAGCCATCATGAAGGTATGTTTTGCGATAGGTGTAGGTTGTTAAGCATATTTTCGTCACAAATTGATTCAGATCAACGGGTATTGAAAATTTTACCTGCAAATGAGAATAATATATATGCATATATGTATTTTTGAGTCATTAAAATGGCGAAACTTTACTTTTCTTAAAATAAATATATTTATAGCTTCAGAATGGCATTCATTTTTAACGTTTTTGGAAGAAAATTTAATAATTTAGGGCGTTCTTTCTTAGAATCCTTAACTTTTTCAGCACTAAAGACACATTGACATAAACTTTTGGATGTATGATTCTTCTTTCTATGCTTTTTCAATGTACCTAATTTTGATTTAGTAACTTTTTCCATTGCAGTGCAATAGGGTATAGTCGTTCTTCTGGGTATGCAGTTACAGTTGCGCGGCTATACTCAATCCCGACTCTTGCGTCCTCGTTCGCGCACTCGGGGCAACGTGATCAACCCATGTGCGAGATGCGGTAACCAACCCGTGTGGAGCCTTGGGTCACGGCAGAAAGAGAGGGAGCTTCGGTGGGGCCACTCCGATTTATTCGGTTTAAGGGCCCACTGGAGTCTGCAGCGTCTGTTCACCAGTAGGTGCGGCTGCAAGCGGGCGTCTGTCTTGGAGCAAGCGGCCCGCTATATAAACGTGTATTCGGTTGAAAAACCACCAACCCCCCAGAAATGGGTTGTGCGCAGGGTTTGGGACCCGCCACGTAAAAAACACTTCCAATGAAAAGAACAGCAAAGCTTCGGATGAGACCCCTTTTTTTGATTACGACCATGGCAAACGTTTAAAGGCAGCGCATTCGCGGCTCGGCACCCACGTCACTGTTGACAGTTATAATTTCGAAACAGTAGAGAACTTCGTTTATTTGGGAACCAGCATTAACACCGATAATAATGTCAGCCTTGAAATCCAACGGAGGATCACGCTTGCCAACAAGTGCTACTTTGGACTGAGTAGGCAATTCAGAAGTAAAGTCCTCTCTCGTCGAACGAAAACCACGCTCTATAAGTCACTCATCATGCCCGTGCTGGTATATGGCGCAGAAGCATGGACAATGACAACATCCGATGAGGCGGCCCTTGGAGTATTCGAGAGAAAGATTCTACGGAAGATTTACGGGCCTTTACGAGTTGGCAACGGCGAGTATCGCAGGCGATGGAACGATGAGCTGTACGAGCTTTACAACGACATGGACATTGTGCAGCGAATTAAAGTACAGCGGCTCCGCTGGCTTGGTCATGTCGTTCGAATGGATACAGACGCTCCAGCT
>JAPVRG010276677.1:7500-17650 GCA_029783565.1 Rhagoletis cerasi
ACTGTGGTGTAGTGGTAAGCAGTGCGCGCTTCCACTCCGCAGGCCTGGGTTCAAGCCCTGGTCAACGTCGCAAAAAAGTTTAGAGAAAAGGTTTTTTCTTAACAGCGGTCACCCCTCGGCAGGCAATGGCAAACCTCCGAGGGTACTTCTGCCATGAAAAAGCTTCTCACAAAAATACAATCGCCGTTCGGAGTCGGCATAAAACTGTAGGTCCCTCCCCTTTGTGTGACAACATCAAGGCGCACGCCACAAATCGGAGGAGAAGCTCGGCCAAACACTAACATATGTGTAAGCGCCAAATTATTATTATTATTATTATTAATGGCACTGGTGGCGCATAACGCGGCTTAACAAGAGTTTGATTATTTTACCTTATTATGTATTATATGTATGCACGTATGCTCATCCTTCCCTGCTGCTTTTGTGGTTTTGTATTCGTTTTGAGACAGCCAAATGGCTGCTGAGTGCAGGAAGTGAAGTAGGTTTAAATGCCGTATAGGGGAAAATGTGTGGCATATAGTTCATAATTTTTTGTGAGTGCACCAACTCAAGCAGGCTTTTGTCTGCGCAAACCCCAATTTTCTATGGCTATTATAGAGTTAGACAAAAGGGGCACTCTAAATGAAGAGTCACTGTGCTAGCAATAATTTTTAGGAGACTTCCTCTAATGCGAGACGTATAAAATTCTAATTTAAAATGATCCATATTTTAAGAAAATTTCGAGGGGCTAAATCTTGGTTAGGGAAATTATCGATGTTTTTAATGTGTTAAATGAGATAATTGCTAAAAATATTATTCATACATTATGTGTAAAAAAGTTGATCCGCCGAGGATATCATCATCTTAAGTAAGGTCGAAATACAGCTCCTCTTCGGTGACAGATAAGATAAGGTTACACTGGCTCTTGTCTGGGTAGAGGATTGATCTAGCTTAAGGTGAAAACTTAACACTTTGAAGACCAATGTTACCTATAGGCAACATTGACGTCTTGGTTTATAAATCTTGTTGTTTGAAATATTTTTTCTAACGGGTTGTTTTAAATTAGAGCTGCAAAACTATCGATGGCACTATCGATAGTATCGATGGTTTGAATTTAAGACCACTATCGATGAATGGTGGTCACTATCGCGATACTATCGGAAATTTATTATAACCACTTTTTTATTCGATGGCACCCCAACCAAAATTTGTGTTGCGTTTACTTCTTTATTAAAATTCAATTACTCAAAATTCATAGTTATATGTGCGATAAAGTACTAAACTACGTGGCTTGGTGGGGAGACTTCTAATGAGTTTTGACGTTAATATACTATGTACACGTACCCTGCCGGAAAAAAGTATTGGCACAAAGAAATTTTCGCAATATATGCAACATTTTTTGATTTAATGTTTTCCGCTAATTTTTTATACAACTTTTACTACAACAAAAAAAATAAAAGTAAAAATTCTAAACTTTGTGCAAAACTCAGGATAGTTCAATAAATTTGCACACAAGTTTTGAACTTTCTAAAAAATCGCGTTGATTTTTTTTTTGGCTGACGGTATTTTCATCCATGCAAGAAAATTGTCAAACATACTTTGTATGGAAAAAATTGCCAAAAGTCAGTGCGATTTTCGAGTTTTCCTGAGTTTTACACAAAGTTTAAAAATTTTATTTTTATGTCTTCTTTTGTAGTACGAAATACATTTTTTTTTCTAAATTAGCGGACAAAACTGAAACAAAAAATTTTGCTTATATTTTGAAAATTTTGCTGTGTCTTTACTTTTTTCAACCAGTGTAAATATTTATGCTTTTTACACTTTTGGCTGACAAAAGCGGATGCCTCTACCTCATATAACTGACTCTCTAATAAAATGAAATGAATTGGATTTGTTGTTTAAAATAATTAATTTTATTTTTAATAAATCACACTAAAATGGGGTGTAAAACTATCATTCATGTTTTTTCTACTAATATACCATACCATATTCAATATGTTTAGTGCCGTAGTAAGGATCTCATATTTCTCTATATGCGGCTCTTACCGATAGTATGGATACTATCGAATGGTGAGACCCAAAACTATCGAAAATATCGAATGGCCCAACCAGCTCTATTTTAAATGATACTTTGGAATGTTGTGAAGGCATAATAATAAAACCAACCGTCTTTTCGTTGTGACTTCCTGTGCGCAACATAAATGTTGCTAAACGTGGTACGGCAATATTTTTAAAAATACTTATAAGAATTTTAATATTAATATTTTTCTTAAACAAAAGGGGTTAAGTTATACAATTTAATAAAGAAAATAAAATGAAAACGTCAAACCTGGCAAAATGTTTTTGTGTTTTGTTATAAAACTTTGTAAACATTTATAAGCAACATTTCATAACGGTCAAACCAAAAATCATAGACGTTCAAATTTTATACCAGTCCATATCTAAGGATAAGCCAACAATAATATGTCGTCAAAAAAGTTGTAGCTTCACCCGACTTAATTCTGTCTTCATTTTAGGTAATATTAAAAACACTGGTGGAATGAGCGTAAGCTCAAAAAATTACTCTCAGAATTTAGTCGGACCTAAAGCTCACTTTCTTAGCATAAGCTCAAGAAGTTCTCAAAAGAATTAAACGGGAACTAACTAACTGAATAGCCCAGGCAAAGACCACTCAATTAAAGGTGTATTATCAATAAGGTTGGCCAAATTTATTATCATTTTAAATACCACGCTAAGGACTATAGCACAATTTTATCAAAATCAATTTCCTGTTGTTTTCCTCGCAACTCACATCGACCATTAGGAATTATTCGTTCAGTCAGCTCTATTTTGACCCTATTTATTAAAGTTTCTATGTAAATCTTTAAAAATATCTCACTACACCCATTCATATTTAAATATAAGCCACAAAGGCGAATGGCCGTTTAATCACATTAAATTTGGCAGCACTGCCGTGATATTGTAATCTTTACATGCACAACAGCCAAACAAATTGATAGGCCAAAAATGATGCCAGCCAAAATGAGTTAAGCGCCAAGTTGAGTTTAAACAAATTTCTATAAAAAAAAGTGTGAAAAATTGACAATGAAGCTACACTCGCCTTCGTTGAATAGTTGGTACCAAAAATAGTGTTGCTTCAACGCAGATGGCTGTTGAGGTACTTTTCTATGCAATAAAGATTATAAATGCACCTTTATTTAATATTTGGCAAACAATATTTGAAAGTTGCAAATGTGGATTATCGTTTAGATATTTTGTGATAAGTCATACATAAATCGAACATCAGAAAGCCAGTACTGCAAAGACTATACGTAGCTAAGAAAAAGCTGTCAATTTTATTTTTTAATAAGGCTTGAACACGACTCTGTGGCTCAAAAACGCTGTCAAGTTTGGCTTAGTCTAAGATTTCTTAAAAAGTCTGACATCGGAGCTTTAAGTTTTTATTCCTTTCTTTATGAAAGCACAGAAGGCTTTTGCTGTTATAAGTTTCGTAAAGCTTTTATTGGTCAATAACGCTTTAAAGTGATTTTTTTTAAATGTCAATATTGCTTTTAATTTTGCCCTCTTGTCAGCTTTTTTTAAGCGAATGGCTATGTAGTAGTTACTAGCGATAAACATAAAACAATTATGTATTTCGCAAGCAATGAAAAGCGTAATTTAATGTACTGAAAGCGCTTTAGATGTACTAGATTGGCGGAACATTTTTTCCAAAGTCTCCTAAGCGTAACTTTGGCTTCTCTAAAATTATCAGGATTAGTTAATGCTGCTTTATGAGATATGCAAAATTTTGCTTATGGGCAGAGGCTTTTAAGTTTTCTTTAACTTTTATACAGTTGTTAAGACGCGCAGAGCTTTTAATTAGCTGTAGGTATTCAAAAAGCTTTCACAAAAGCTTTAGATTCGGCTTATTTAGTTATATAAACCTTAATATGTGGGTCAATTTACAGCAACAGCTTTTAGGTAAATAGTAAGAGCTTTTAAAAATTTATTGCAGTGTAGTGAGAAACAAAGATTTAAGAAGTAAATATTGTTAAAGTAATCAAAAAATGTTTGTGCGAATTTACGAAGTTTACGGGTTTGCGGATTTCGTTTAACGTGTATCAAATAAACGAAATGCTTGGTTTCGACAAAAAAAGAGATAAAAAGGAATAATTGTTGTTCTAGAAGTGGATGAATCTTTACATAGGGTCTAGCATACAGTTATAGCTTTATAATTATAACCAGTTTAAAAAATTCAACCAAGCTCCAAGGTATCAAATAATGATAAAGAAATACCATTAAAGCTTCAGTGTTACCAAGTGCACATGAAAGCTCCGAAGATATGGAGTATTTTTAAGGCTCCAGAGATACAAATATATATGACTTCAAGATTGTTACGATCAAATATAGCACGTGATCAGAGATTTAGCAAAGGTAACAAACACAAATAAAATAAATCCAAACAATTTTGGTTTTTGGGTACATTCAGAACGCGTTGCTTTATCATAAGGACATTTAAAAATTTCTTAAGTTCTTACTGTTCCATTTTTACAGCAATATTCCAGCTTTGCTTTAACTTGTTGGCACTCAAATTGTAAGTGTGCTTTTTTCCAAGCCTTGGCATATTTTTTTATGACATGTAAATTGAAAAGTCAAGTTAACACCAATGCCAGCTGTTACCATGCTGTAAACTATGCACATAAAGGTACAAATATACATACATAACTCTGCATTGCAGAAATAGGGAGAGAAAAGTCGAAGTAAAAATAATAAAAAATATTTTAAGTGCTTATAAAAATGCCAAAAATATACTTAAGCAAAGGCAAAACGTATAATATAACTATGAAATTGAAAATATTTGCATATGTTTATGTATAATACACACATACATATGTATGTATGAATGGGGATAAGCCATTTGAGGATCTCGAAATGTATTTGTAGTTCAAATAAGGCATATTTGGGCGCACTACTGCAGCGGGCTAGAGAAGGCTTAAGGCTGAGCTATTTTTTTTTATATAAAAGTAAATGGAATTTGTATATATTTGCATACATATTTGACTGCCATAGTCATATGCAATTCTCTTTCCGTCAGATGTACACAAAAAGAAAAAACAAAAATTCAAACTTTATATTGCACTCTGTTCAACTTGCCTGCCGCTCTTATAGGGCTGTCTCGTTGTTTTTTTCTTGAAAAAAAAATTTACATACATTTTCGAGAAAATTTTTATTTTGTTTATAATATTTCACTGCACTTGAGTCTTGTATTATGCTACACACAACCTTACTACACCTCGCAAGTATTAGTAAATACAAAAACAGGCAACATTGCACCGCAGCTGTATGCATGGCTATTGACCTCAGCTCGCGCGCACTGCCCGTGTTGTTTCAGCGTGAAAAAGTCAAGCCTTCTGCAAACAAACTCAGTCGAGTAAGCAAGTGAAATGCAGCGAATATTGGCATAAAATGAAATGCAGCGAATTTTGTTGTCAGAAAAAATAAATAAATTGCGCATATTAAACATGGCACAGCAAACATGCTGCACAACAGCAGCAAAAAGCATGAAGAATAAAAAAAATAAATAAATAAAAAAATGCAAAGATATGCAAACGAAAGTCGGCAGCTGCCAAATTTCGCTGCATGCGAGTTTGCGAAGCGCCAAGTGAAAAAATGTGTACATCAAAGTGGAAAAAATTGCATATTTTTAGGGTCTCGCACACATCCTGCGTAGCGCTGGCTTGTACTTTCAAGCATTTGGCACACACCCATCTATGGATATACGAGTGACGTAACTTCATAGCTGCCATCAGCCGCTGCTGTCAGTTGGTTGGTTGCCCGACTGTTGGCAGTTGTAATACGCAACAAATACCAATGCAAACAAATATGATTATATGCGTACACATAAACAACTACTCTACATACATAGGTACATATGTATATGCATGTTCATGCAAGCATGCATGATTGGAAACTCACACACACACATGCGTTAGCACTTTGCATATCCCAATGGCAACAGCTGTGCTTGAGTGTTTACAAGTATTGACTTTCAGACTCAAAGAGCCAAAGTGCTAAGGGAAAAGACAAGCTTATTTGCTGGCAGGCAGGCTGATAGACAGCCAGACTTGGCAGACAGACACTTGCATATGCATATACATATGTATGTACATTGGGGTGGTAAAAAAAAAAAGTAAAAGTCGGTATTTTAATGTTCTCACCCCCTAAAATTGTTCTATATTGAACAAATATACCCCCTTTGTTTTTTTGAAATATTTAGAGGTCGCCCAAAGTGCTCAAAGTTTCTCACGTGTTTGAAATGGAAAAAAACAATTTTTTTGTGGAAATGGTATAGAACTCTAGAAAATCAATATTTTTCAATCGGCATACTCTGTTTCTCCTGAAGGGACTTCAAATAATAATACCCAACTGTTTCTTTAAAATTTTTTTAATATTAATCAGTTTTTATGGGCCCCCCAAAAAACCTCAAAAAATGTAATGCGGGACCCATAAAAAATCGCTAATATTACAAAATTGTTAAATAAGCAATTGGGTATTATTCTTTGAAGTTACCTGAGGAGAAACAGAGTATGCCGTTTAAAAAATATTGAATTTCAAGAGTTCTATGCCATTTCTGCAAAAAATGGTTTTTCCCATATAAAATAGTGCATGGGAAACTTTGAGCGCTTTGAGCGACCTCTAAATATTTTTTGATTTAAAGAAAACGCAGCGGTATATTTTTTCGACATAGAACAATCCTAGGGGATGAAAGCCCTAAAATACCGACTTCAATATTTTGCCATTTTTGGACCACCCTAATGCACATGTGTATATCTCCATCTAATATGTGCTATATATGTACATACATATGTATGTGTGTGTAGTTGCGCGCTGAACCGAGCAATTCAAGCAATTGACGTTTGTTATAGCGCACACATTGGTGTCAATATAGCCAATTTATTGCAAATATACAAAAACGTATAAATTTACTTATATAAATGTATGTACATATGTGTATATTTAGCAGCCTGTATTTGCTTGCAACTCAGCTAGTATTTATGTTTCATATTTATGTGTTTTTTGCATGCCTACATACATACATATGTAAATACAGTTATACCTGTGTGCAAATAAAAATATTTTGTTTTTTACTGTGCAAGCTCTGTGTATTTGTACGCAGGCTTATTTGCGATTTAAGTGGTAGTGTACGCCTTTAAATATGCAACGCTTCAAAGGTTGAGTGTAAGGAGCGTACAGAAAAAATATAAATACCAATTTAATTGATATTGTTTTTATACGTATGTATTGCATGCGCCTATTAATTTTGTCTTCATTAATTTTAATTTATTTATACAAAGCTTTCTGGATTTTAAAAAGCTTTTGAGCAATTTATGGACTTTTTTCCATTGCAAGGAATTCAATATCCAATCAGGGTTTTAATAAATCTCAAATTTAAATAAATTTATTGTGTACGAAATTTTTCTTAAGAGGCTTTTTGTAGCTTTTAGTATTCATTAAGCCTGTTAGAGTGCATTTTTTGTATAAATTTTTCAGAAAAGCTGTAACGAAGTGATTTTTTGTTGAAATGTTAGCTTAACGAAATAAACTAAGAGCTTGCGAAATTGGATCAATAGGCGTTTTCAGCTCCCCCCTGCCTATTTATGTAGTATCGATATTTTTACTTGAAAAATGGGCTAACAAAATTTTTAGGGGTCTATCAAAGCTTTTAGAGCTCGACTCAACTAGCTTTTACGTTGAGCTTAGGTCGACATTTTTGTTACGCTCCAGTAAACTGCTAAATTATGACTTTACAACGGTGATGAGCAGCGCCTTTGACCGCGTGCAGAGCTTTTCCGAGTTTTTTTTTACGCTTTTTTTGTACATTCAAAGCTCCCTCTGCCCATTGATGCTTTACGACGAATAAATTTCGAAAAAACTTAGCTCAAAATGATGTTCAAAGTGGAATTTTTACGAGCACAGCATTAATTAGAACTTGGTGCCGAGTGTCAAGAGCAATTGTCCAAAGAAAAGGTTTCCCAAACTGTTTAAATTACTTGAAATAGAGATGTACTTGTAATGCTTTATTAAATTCGACTGTTGCCTAAAAGCTATTTTAGGTAAAGAGAATTCTTAATTTTTTATATTTGTTGAAAGTTCTATGAGTTTTTGTTTGTCAAAACTTTAATATGTAGCTTCGAAGCTGTTGCGATGGAGATTGCTTTTGTTTTAGGCCGTAGTGGCTAAGAAAGCTCTTTAAAAGCTTTTAACGTCTGTAAAAATAAAATTTTAGTTTTGAAATTAAGAAATGAATTTTGAAGATTGATTGTGAAGCTTCACTAAGTATTCAAGCATCTAAGACAACTATGCCCAACGTCTATGTACGCAATTATAGCGATTGTGTTGGATAAGCGTGCGATATTTCACGTATGTGTAAAAGCACATAAGCTCAATATGTGTACATGAGAAAGCGCAAAAGCTGCGGGCTTATGGGAATAAAGCAGAATTAAGGCTGAATTTGGGAGCTTGTTTATCGAAAAAATGTAAGATAAAAAGATTTTGGGAGTTTTCGCAAGACTACAAAACGTCTAATCCTGTTGTTGAAGTTTTTAAGAGCTTTTCGTGTTGCTTTCAAAGGCTTTTCGCATTTATTTACCAAAAAAAAAAAAACAAAAGAAAATCCAAAACGTATGAAAGCTTTGGAATTATTTTTCGAACAAGCAAAAGAGAGACAAAAAAATTATTTGTATTATTTTCCATATACCAT
This sequence comes from Rhagoletis cerasi, assembly GCA_029783565.1. Lineage (NCBI taxonomy): Eukaryota > Metazoa > Arthropoda > Insecta > Diptera > Tephritidae > Rhagoletis > Rhagoletis cerasi. The sequence goes on from JAPVRG010276677.1 coordinate 16,220, forward strand.
AACTAAAAACTGCTCTTTTTGAGTTCAGATAGCAGAATACAGTTTTTTTGAAGACCTCTTTATTTGGTTTAAAGCTTTTACGCTGCACTTTCTTAGCTCTTCACCTAAGCATACTTCAGTTATTTAATATAAATTTAATTTCTGCTCCTTTTCGGTCACTCAACTTACTTGTCATCTAATAAAGCAACTCAAAGCATACAAGCTCAATTTGATATTGCTGTCTATGAATTCCAGAAAGTTTTTGATATTTTTTCTTCTCTTGCTGCATAATCAAGGGACTAACTAAATTCATAATTGCTAATTGCTTTCTAACACCTAAAAATCATCAGCCATCAGCAAATAAATGAAGGCGTGCAAATTTAATTAACAGCTCTACTCTACATTTAATAAATATTCAAAATGCAAAGTGTCCCTTAAAATATATGAACTTACATACTGTCTCTCTATCCCTTTCTATCCACTGGCTAGAAACTTCTTCACTTGTTTGAGTTGTGAGAGCATATCTATGCCGCATATTTATTATTTATGCAAGTTTTCAATATAATATTCATTAGATAGCTAACAAAGCAGCAAATCCCCGGGGTATAAGTACGGGTATTTTATGTAGGTATGTATGTATGCGTGCATGCATGTTTGTATGCGTGTCTATTAAGTGTGACGTGTAAGCAAATTTAATGAAAATTAATGTGTAAAGCAATTTTATTAACATTTACAAACTCCTACATAGCAATATCCTAACATTTTCCAAACTTTTTTTATAGCGCGCCTTAAACTATGCTCTCTTAAATATGCTTGCCTGCATTCATATTTCTGTCTGCTTGTATGCATTTGCATACATTTAGCTAATTAACACCAAACATATCAGAACTAATTACTTCACAACGAGGTGAAATGTAAAATTCTCTGCATATTTTCAAAGCGAGCGCAATGCAGCGCCGTAAAGTATGCATACAATATTGATAGGTTTCAAATACGTGTATTCAAAATGCTATCACTGTGTTTGCGATCTGCATTGGAGAGAAGTTGTTCAACAAAAGTGAATCGTGTTGGTAGTAACGGTTAAATGCAAACAAATGTTCATACATAAGAACCGTTATAAATTCAGTCAGTCGAGAAGGGCAACATGAAAAGGGCTGTGTTGTGCCTAATACTAGGCAACGCCAATTTTCGCTTGCTAGCTGTCTATGTATGTATGTGTGTGCCTGTATGTCAGTATATGTTCAGAAAGCCGCTGAAATTTTGCGCGTACACAATTCCATATCCGCATCGATTACCATGGCTGTGTGTGTGTGTGCGTGTACGGCTTGTGTTATGGGTCAATATTCACACAGCCTGGCGCATACTACGTGCACAAATACCTAAATGTATGCTTTGGTGTAGGCATTTTGTTTGCTATTTCGTTGCGAAAATCAATATTATCATCGGCTTTGC
>JAPVRG010276685.1:0-11242 GCA_029783565.1 Rhagoletis cerasi
TCTTGTGGTTGTTGCAGTGGAGAGTTAACCTGTTTGTGTAGACTTGAAGAAAACTTATGTGTGCGGTTTTTCTTTGTCTTTGTCTTTTTTTTGTTTGTTGGTTTAAGTGTTTTAGATTAATTCTTTTGTTTTGTTTTTGTGCCTGTCGACTTGACTCCCAATAAGTTGGTACCGTTTAAATTAGGAACAATGTTTTCACTACGTGGGTGGTCGTGTGACTTTTACACTAAAAAATTTATGAATTAAATTGTAATTTTGTCTTTTTTTTTAATTTTTAATGCACTAAAGTCGCTTATGTTCGTACACATGTATGGACTTCCCCAGAGGAGAATTAATTTAAATTGTAACAAAATGTCAAAATGGTTTTGGTTCCTTTTTTGTAGTCTATATTCCGTACATATTTACATTTAGGAAATTACCATGGTGGAATAAACAAGGTGATGTCACTTACTTAACCTCACTTTTTTGGTAGCCCCATTTCGGCAACGCATATAAATGTAGTAAAAAAGGGGAAAAAATTTTAAACCATTTTTACTCCTTTTTGAATACTATTTTCAAAAAGTATGTAACAAAGAATTATTTTACTAAACCAACGTAAAAAATAAAAAATTCTTGATAAGTTTTTTTTCGTTTTATTAAAAGAACAATTATTTGTTAATTGTAATTGAGCTTTATCATATTCACAGCTGTAAAATAAAAAAAAAACAAATAACTTTATACATATATTATATGTATACTATTATACCTCAAATATTTTTAAAATCGCTATCGTATCGCAGCCTCACGCTTAACTCAATTGGTTGTTTTTTCCTGTCGATTTACAGGCCTATTCTGTACGTTACCGAACATTTTGTATCCGGGAAATTTGGTTACCAAAAATGATCACCATATATTGTAACCGCGATTCTAGGTACCTTGGTAACATTTTAACTCATTCAGCTATTCAGCTATGAAGTTTTGTAGAAATTCTGATGTAACATATCCACGGGGCAATATTTTGTTACCTGCTTATGAGGTGGTAACAAAATTTACCGTTTACAAGAGTGCGCAGAATGCGAAAAGGGTTGAAAAAATAACAACTTTATTTACTGGAAAAAAATTTTTCACCAACACAGAATACCCCCTGTTAGGAGAATAAATATAAATAATAAAATTCCCAACAACATCCACCGCAGGATTATAGTTTTTGAGTTATTTGTTCCTAAAAAATATCTGTAATAAGTTGTGAAATTTAAACTTTTTTGAGAATAATATATATTTTTTAAAGCTTCTTTATCCAAATTTGAATATAAGGTATCGGAAATATTTCTTGCATTAATAAAAATTAAAATATTATTTTTAAATTTTTTAATGTGCTGCTCGTTTATGAAAGGTAGGACTGCTGCATTCACATACACATCCATTCTGAACCTGCACACCGAGCTGTGATAAGAGCGTATTACCAGGAAAAAACAGTTTTTTTAAAACATGTTATTTTACAATTTTATTTAAACAGATTTTTATTACTTATTTAATTTTTTTCCTTTTTGTCGTTGATTGATAACACTATTTCTGCAAAAAGACATTGCATTGTAGGACAGCAATGCAAAACATTAATTCACCATTATAGATTATTAAAATGTGCTTATATATTACGTACAAATGTATACAGGTTTATGTATATGTAAATGTAAAATAGTTAAAACAGTTTTTTATTGAAAAGAACTAAACATTTACTAATTTTGATACCAAACAAATAGTAAAGTAAAGAACACCCCAGGTCAAAATTATAACCGCAACACATATTGACGAATTTTAAAAATTAATTTTTTTGCTATATATTTTTAGTTATTTTGTTATAGTTTATTCTTTAACAACAACTACATAAATCCAAGTTTCAAACTTTGTGCAATAATTAAAAAAAATTAACAAACTTTGGTAAAATTTTTAGTATCCAGTTTTGCAGCCAATTCAGTTTTAGTATCATAAATTGCAAGTTTGAAGTAGCTAGGACTTACCATTACTCTTTGGTAATTTTTTTGTTAAAGGTTTTTCTCATTTTCTTCCACATAAACAGTTGCGAACAAATTTTTTTCATGGCGGTAAGTCGCAGCTAGTGCAAATTTTAACTTGATTACACTATAATTGAATATACTAAAACAACTACATTCCCAAAACCTTTCTTAAAAATATAATTAAAAAGTTTGAAGTTTTTGCGAAAGTTTGTTGTATTTTTGTAAATATTCCAACAAGTTTTAAACTTTGGTATATGCGGTTTTGTTAAATAAACTATATTTTCATAAAAAAAAATAACTAATTTTGACATGGGGTGTTTTAGTAGCAACTTTGTGTGCCTAAGTTTTAGATTCTACACTTTATTTCCGTTCCTTCTGCATGACCTAAGCATAACCAAAGCAGCGTATACACTTGCATACTTGTATGCATACCCGGTAGCACATTTAATTGCAATACACTGTTGTGACACGTCGTACATGCATTATTTTGCAGTGGTCGCTGAAGCGAGCGGACATAATGACATGTGGGTCACTGCTTTGTACCTTTTAGCCAAAAATCGCACTTGTATCGCAGCCTCTTGCTGAGGTCAACCGGCACAACTTTCAAAACCTATTAACAACGAAAATACACTTTTACTGACCATTTTCACAATAACTTGGCCAATTGAATAAACTCACCTGGAATTTGCAGCCAAAAATCGCACTTGTATCGCGGCTGAGGTAAAATGTACAGAATTCACAAATCTGTAGAAGGTAAACTTAATTAGTGTTTGTTTACCACTTAGCAATAAATATTTCAAACGTATTACCTTAATTTGCAGCCAATATCCGGAAAACTTCCAACAAATCAGCTAAAGGTTGTTGAATGCAGGCACAAATCTGAATTTTTGCTAAAATAGCAAATGCAAAAGTCAAAACTGAACAGAAATGTCAAGGACAGTGATGTCCCCTCATACTTTTTTCAGAAAAATACGTAAAAGGAGTTTTTCTACTATATTTTTTGTTCAAGAGGACAGCATTCAAACGGGGCTACCGAATTTGTCAAAATTACAACAAACACCTCTCAACTGATTACACCTTATTATTATTCCACCATGGGAAATTACTTTTTTGACGAAAATTTCAAAATTTTTTTTTGTTGTTTTTTTTTTGTTGTTGGTCTTCTATATCCAGGCTTTAACTTTATATGACTACATACGTATATATCATACGAATTTTTTTTTTGTTTCACACACACTTTTCGACGGGAAATCGATATACGTATGTAGTTTTCGCAAATTTGGAAATCTTCAAAAATTGGGCAATTAATTTAATAAATTGTTTTTTTATTTTTTTATGAACCCAACCGAGCGATATAGGCTTTTCCCTAAGCACCCGGGAGGGGGTGTGCTATGTTTCAATTTCCTAAGCTGAAGCAGCTAGGAAAACGACGAAACCGCGTGGCCAGCATGTGGCCTGATACTGAGGATCGGTGCGATTTGGGCACGGGATAGTAGTTTTCGTCTTGTTGCTACCGTGAATCTGTGTATAAAGAGGACAACGATTGAAGCAATAAGAAAGGTGTAGAGAAACATGAGTTTTTAACGCATTACCTTCTTTTGGTTTATGTTTGCTAAGGCAATGACTGATTTCCAATCTCCTATGAAGGCAGACTCAGTTGGAAGCTTTGAGTGTCTCAAAAAATCTCACGCTTGTGAGAAATGCCAGCTAACATGCCCAATGACTTAAAAGGTATAATTTTATCGCCAAAAAAAGAAAAACTTAGTAAACTATCGAATTGATAGCAAGAAAAAATGAAGTAAACTACTTACAATAATGTTGCATGTGCCGGTGATTAAACGTTGGTGGATTTTAGATTCCCCTGAAGTGATCCTACTTCGTCCGCTGTTGAAATGGAGAGGAAGTCACTACTTTTCGTGAAAAAGTCTTGGACTCTTGTCTTTGACGAATGCATAGTGAATTTCGTAGTTGGTACTACTGTTTTGGCCGAAAAAGTACTTTTTCAACCCATTGTAGTATGGATATATACAAATATCGCATGCGAGAATATTTTTATGTGTAGGGTTGCTTCGGGAACAGGACAAATACAAGTTTGATTAGTTTGAATTGAATAATGATTGTATATTTTCTTTAGAAAACTATGAAAAATAAAACATTAGATTTCTAATTTTGAAGTTAGTTTTAGTGGTGGACATTACACACCTCTATTGAGTTCTAGCAATATACCGTTCAGGGCTATCACCCATAGCAGCGGTGAGAGCACTCCGCCCTGTGGTGTGCCTCTGTTCACCTGATGTGTTATAGAGTTAGCCCCATTTGTTGCCTGAATGATTCCATTGACTAGCATCGATCGTATCCATCTGCAAACACTGTCGTCAACACCAATATCCCGCAAAGGGTCTATAATGGTGTCAACCTCAATGTTATTAAATGCACCCTCGATGTCAAGAAATGCTGTCAGAGTATATTGTTTAAAAAGCAAGGATTTTTCTACTAAGCTCACCACTTCATGTAAAGCGGATTCAGTGGATCTGCCTTTAATGTATGCATGTTGTGCTTTTGAGAGTGTCGCTACTCCTAGCAGCGATTTTATATAAATGTCGAGAAGTCTTTCCATTGTTTTAAGTACAAAGGAAGTAAGGCTTAGGGGTCTAAAATCTTTTGCTGTTTCGTGGTTTTTCCTTCCTGGCTTGGGTATGAACACGACTTTTACCCTTCTCCAGCTTTTAGGAATGTAGCACAAGGTTATAGTAGCCTTAAAAATAGTCTCAAGTATCGGCGCTATCTCCTCCTCCACTCTCTGGAGCATTGCTGGGATTATGCCATCTGGTCCAGGGGATTTGAAGGAAGAGAAGCTGTTGATAGCGTAAATAATCTTTTCCCTGTTCACGATCGAGTTCAACAGTCTACTGCTAGTAGAACCAGGTTCGGTTGACTCTGACGTGGGTTGATGTCGAATACATCCCGGGAAATGGAACTTGACTAATGTGTTTAGAGAATCACTAGCTGTATTCGTCCACACCCTGTTTTCTCCCTTAATGAGCGTGATATTGGTGTGTTCTTTTGATAGGATTTTGCTGAGCCTGGCTGAGTCTTTAGAATTTTCCTAATTTTATCTCTTTGGGCTCTGAGATCCCCATTCCACCAGGGTGGGGATTTCTTTCTTGCTGAACTAACTGGAGCTGATCTTTCAAAGGTTTTCTTCATAACCTCTTCTAGATTGTTTACTCTATTATCAAGGCCCTCAATTGTAGTGACAGTTGTATTTAGTGGAAGATTATCTAATTTACGCTTAAGTGTGTTACTATATCTTTCCCAATTAGTCCTGTGGGGATTTCTGTATTTTGAGGGGGTGTTGGAGATTCCGTGCAGATTAAAGAGGATCAGACGGTGATCAGACATTGAGGGCCTATCTGATACTCTCCATTCTTCTACAGACACACTGTCGTTCTCTGACAACAGCGTTAGATCCAGCACCTCCTCCCATCCAGGAAAGCGGTTTGAACTCGGGAATATGAATGTGGGTATATTACCTCTATTGCAGATTTTTAAGTTAGTATTTAATAAGAAGTGTAGTAAAGACTCACCTCGATCGTTCTCTGTAGTACTACACCATATTGGATGCCTGGCATTCGCATCGCAACCGACAACTATGATTTGTCTTGGTTTTTGGCTATTATTTCCTTGATTTCGGTTGGCGGGCTGTCCCTATCATGGGCCATGTATGAAGAGGCCAGTAGTATACTTGGCTGTCCGGTGACCTCCACCCTAACCAGTGTTGTATCTGATGTGCTGAAATTAGAGCAAAGGAATGCATTTATACCGTTCTTGATAAGAATACTCGCCCGCGGTTTACCCACCTCGCTCTTATAGTAGAGTTTGTAGTTGCTTATGTTTAGTCCCATGACTGCCTCGTGCTTGACCCAGGGCTCTTGTATTAGGCTAATGTCTATATCCTCCTCACTGAGGAGAACAGCTAAGTTATATGTAGCACATTTGGACTGCTGCAGATTTATTTGGGCTATTTTAATTTTCCGGTTCAGGGTCATCCGTCAGCTTCACACCCATGAGAAGCTCACCTGCTCCATCAACCCCCGGATCTTCTTCTACCGGGCTAACCTCACCCAGGAATACCCGCACTCTAGCCTTACGGATACCGAAGCAGAGCCGATAGTCAGCCTTTTCTAAGGCGTCCATAGATTCTGCGCAGATGGCTAGCAGAATGGGCTTATTTGTAGGCCTTCTTGGCTCTTCAACTTTAATAAGTTCCCATTCTTCGATTGCTGGTATGTCTTTGTTCTGTAGCTTAAGACATCGCAGCAACTTTTCGCCTGGTTCGTCCATCGGAGGCAGCCAAACGCGCGCACGTGGTCTCCTTGGAATGTCCTTAGCTGGGATCAGCTTGAGCTTCAAGCCGACAAAAGAGTCGCTGATCTTAGCGACGCACGCAGCAAGGAAATCCAGGGAGAACTGGTCCGCGCACTTGACTACCCGGTATCCCCATAGAGATTCCGACGAGTCGAACTCTGGGTGAGGACCTTCGGGGTTATCGAGTACGTAGTTCATTACGAGGCTCGACAGCCTCACATCAATCTCCACCCATTTCTGCTGCACTGCTAGCGGTGTCTTGCTATTTTCGTCTATTATCGGCGCCTGCAGGTGGTCTCTGGCGACGTCACTAAAATAGCGATGCTTCGCGGGCGCTGCGGACTCCGCATCTCCTGGCTTAGCTTTCTTTGTAATGGCCCCATGGCCGCCGTCGTTATGAGAGCGGTTCCGTTTCTTCGCTTCGGTGGCCTCGATTGTGGCTGCACGATCTGATTGGATCTTTTCGTACTCCTCCACTATTTGCATGTACCTTGCCTTGTCTTCCTCGTCGCGCTCATGTACCGTACCGGCTGCTGCATTTTTGCTAATCTTATCTAAGATATACAGCGCCTTGTGGTACATCTGCCTCATGACCACGCCCGAGGGCGGGATTGCTGCTTGCAACGGCCGCCGATTTGCTGGTCGATGGTTGGTCGTCCGGAGTACTACGGCAGGCACTACCGGTGCTATTATTTACTATTTGCAGGGTGGTGATACTTTGTCTGGCATCTTCCACCCTGGTTTCTGGTGCTCGCACAACGGGGGTGCTATGTTTATATGTGTGTTTTTTGTTCTTTTTGTTGTTGTTGTTCCATTATTTGGTCCCACGAGTAGTCCGGAAAGGGTTCGTCGCTCGTCCGCAGAGCCGGAATGCGTGGAGTGCGTGTTAATTGACAGAAAATTCTAGACAGACGCAGAAGAGCAAAAGTGAGTATACAAATGTATCGATAAGACAAACGATACAATAAGTTTACTGCAGGGTTGCCATATGAAACACTTGGAGTAACATTTGAATAAAGTAAAGAATAAAGAAATACTCCAACGCTTTATTCGCTTGCAATCATATTTGTTGTGTATACCGATACCATACCGGCAGATGAACTAATTATGCGCACTAAAAATGGCTAAAACGCTCACTAAAACATTTATCAAAAACTATTAAAAATGAGTCATCTTAATAGAAAACGAAAAAAGTCCTACGATAATAAAAAATCATTCGCAATTTTCTTACCCGTGAAATGAAGTTTTATGATCGTTTAAGATTAGTTAAGCCCCTTAACCCCCCCTTTGGGCTCTCCGCTACTGAGTTCCATAAACTGTTTTGTTTGCGATGTGTGTATATAAACATTAGTTCATTTTGCTTGAAGCGTCGTAATACCCATAGCGGCGGATGAAATATTAATACTAAAAAATGGCAACTGTAAAACGCTTAATAAAATATTTATCAAACTATTAATATAAACGTGGTAAAAGTGAGACAATCTCTTGGAGTGTTCGAAAAAAGTTCTATGGTAATAAATAATCATCCTCAATTTTCTTACGCGTGAAATTAAGTTTTACGATCGGTTAGGGTAAGGTCTAACCCCTTAACACCCCTTTGTGCTCGCCGCTACTGAATTTCATAAACTGTCAGTTTTTACACAATTCAAAATGTATATGTGCATCTAAAATTGTAATGAAAAACTTGCTGCTAGCTTCATGTTGTAAGCTTTTTCACAGCGTGAACAGTGTACTAATTTGTGGAGTATGTAACTACATGTTGTTTTGGAATTTCACACTAACATATTTTACAGAACGAATTTTCTTATGCAATTCGACAGCTTTTTCATGCTTAACTTGGCAGCCTGAGAGAATTATTATCCGTTTTTTCCACCACTTACCCCGCTGTGTGACGGAAATGTGACGTCACTCCATTGGAACACCTGGTATTCAAGTAAAAAAAATATATATACCGATTTTTCGTGCTATTTAACAAAAAGGTACCACCAATTAAAAAATATGCTGTTTGTTTTTCTATTTTTATACGATTTTAAAACTTTATTTTTCAAGATAAAAATAAACAATATAATTTTTTTGTTTTCCGTTTTTTGAAAATTTTACATAATTTCAGTAAATTAATTTTTGTTTACGATTAAAAATGTTTTATAATAGTTGATGGCTGTTATTCTTTAGTTCCATATGTGCATTACTTAACCGCCATTTTAACGTTTTTCATTTCATTATTTGAATATAAAGTTGCCATTTTTGCTTGTGAAAATACAACTTATATACGCATGTTTAATTTCCTTACCATGTTTTTTATATTACGAAAATTCAATTTTGCTTACTTACAAAGTTTTAAGCGACTTTGTTTATGCTTAATATGTTATATGTATAAATGTTTGTGTGATTATGTGTCCATAATGAACATATGAATGCAATCCCAAGATGAGGGTAAATACATACATACATGCACAGGAAAACGGAATAAAATTAAGACATTGAATTTAGCACAAAAGTTGTGTCTCAACAGTTTCGTGTAATTTTCCCACGATTGATTAAAATAATTTTATAATTAATTAGTTTCCCATTTCCTATCCTTAACCAACCAACTTATTTTTTATTAATTTTGAAGCAAAAATGTTCTCATATTAAATCAGAATTATACAATCTGTTGTCCAACGTAAAGTTGTAAGTCCGAAAGCGTAGCCTTTAGCGTATGTATATGTACATGTAGGTTCATAAGTATTGTGTAAGCAAATATAAAGATGTTCAAGAGTTGATAACGTATTGTTCGAAATACTACAACTAAATAATGAAGCCTTAAATTCGAGTGTGATAAAATAGATGGAATTCAAGGCCTGTGATAATCTTTTAATGTTGGTGTAAAGAATATTTAGTTTCAAAGTCGGTTGAATATTAGTTTTTTATTTAAAATGATATATGTATGCATATACATATGTACATGTATAAGCATTTACTAGAAACATTTCGAAATCTTAATTTTATTTATTGAATAAGTGAAGGATATAAAACAAAAAGCAATTCACTTTAAACTACAAACGATCTAAAAACGATGGCAATAAACTGAAGTCAAAATCAGTAAATTTTGTTTAGTAGAATTCTAACGAAAAATGACATGAAATTATTATTCGTATCTGAGCTTCTCCTTTAAGTTTATTCTAACGCTCTAAGGTTTTTATATATGTATATAAAAGTTAATCCTAAATTTGTTTGTACTATGTCATGAAAATAATTCCGGTCTATTGCAGTTTAACTAAATTTTCTTTTTATTTATCGTTTACAAAACTGGTATATATTAGTTTCTAATTGATTGTGAAACATTACCGACAACTTAATTTTTTCGAAGTCATGATGCAAATTTCAGATATATTGTATGAATGTATGTGTGTAGCAGACATGATATTTTATTAGTTTGAAGGCAGATCATGAATATTTCCGAAAAGATTTAAAATTACGTTGTTTACATTTTATACAAACGCAATTTTTTGATTTTATTCTTCAAATTGGAAATTGTTTGGGTTTAAAAAGTTTCAAATGGGAAATGAAAACACCGTGCAACAAAAACCAAAAAATTTAAAACACAAGGAACAATCAATGTACTTATGAAACTAAGGGCCAAATATAGTAAGACTGCGTTTTTACTTTTTCTCTCTGACGTCAGTATTTTTTTAAAAGGACTTTGAAATTTCATTGATGTGATTATTTAAACAAAATTATTTAAAATATTACGGGTAATGTAGAATAACAATATGCGTAGCAAATGAAAGAGAAAATTCTGCAGAACTTAAAAAAATATTTTTTTGGTTCAGAAGGGCGAACAGGTATTGAAAATGCCCTTTTAACTCATTTTTTTATCCTACACCAATAAAGTTAGAAGGACAAAATTCGAGGACGTTGTCGTTTATATATTACTCCTCAACATATCGCCCCTCTTATGCCAGAAGCTGGAATGTGAAAATTTTCCAATTTGGAGTTAATGGGTTGACTTTATTATCCTTTCCATGTTCTATGTTATACCAAAACCCAGAATACCAATCGTACAAGAAAGCCACAATATTTTACAATGTCAATTACATGAATGTAGAGTTCAGTCTCATAACTTTCAAAATTGATTTCCCAAGATTTTCATTATTATACATTCATGTTTCTGGCATAAGAGGGACGATATAATTTTGTTTGGTAAAATTTTTAGGCTAGTCTTTATGCCCAACCTTTCGCTGAAAATTTCAGCATCATCAGGAGCGACTCTGTTTATTTTTGGCCAACAAAAAGATACAAGGAAAAAACAAACGATGATAGATAACAAGGTAGACATACATATATGCTTATATAAAAACATAATAACGACAATTATGCACTTAGTGTAAAAGACATAATTTTTTCAAAAAACAAATATTGGAAAGCGTAAAATAAAAAAAAAAAGCATTTTAAAAGTATTTTCGTCCTTGCGCACCAAAAAATTTAATGTTTTCCAATTGTACAATTGCTCTGAATGTTTTATTAGTGATTGGAAAAAGACAAATATTACTCCAATTTTTAAAAGCGGAATTAAAAACGACGTTACGAATTATAGACCAATTGCTAAACTTTCAACGGTTGCTAAATTGTTTGAAGCCATTATTAAGGATAAAATGTCATTTTCTGTTCGAAATTTCATTTCCCCGAATCAGCATGGCTTCACCAAAGGGAGATCCACTGTTTCTAATCTTGCAATTTTTACGGAGGACTGTCTTGCAAGTTTTAAGGCTGGGTATCAAGTTGATACAGTATACACTGATTTTTCTAAGGCATTCGACAGAGTTTCTCATAAAATTCTGATCAACAAACTAGCCTGTTTAGGTTTTCACTCTAATTTTCTAGCATGGATTAAGTCTTAT
>JAPVRG010276717.1:23535-47929 GCA_029783565.1 Rhagoletis cerasi
GTACTTATTATAAATTTATTTGTATTTACACATACGTACATATACATACATCTACAATGAAGGATTTTATTGCAATGAAAGAAATTTTTTGTTTGTGTTTTGAAAAATTAAATGCTTTGCCACGCTGCCGATGTTGGTGTTGACCTTTGTGCTTATTTAAAAAATATTTGCTCAAATATCAAAGTTTAATTGGTTTGCTCATAGACACATACGCATTGCATCGCATATACATAAATGCACATAAATGATGTATTTATTTGAGGTTAGCTTAGCTAAATAAAAATATAAAAAATATTTTTGTATGTACTTATAATTTATTTCCAGGCTTCCTGTATTTGTTCAGTTGAGATTTATGTATTTACCCATTAGATATCAATGTGGTATCATATTTTCTCCTTCAAATCTACTTTTAGCTTACTTCAAAAAAAGAAAAAAGGTTATTAACTCATTCATAGTGTAATCAATACTTTCACTTTCAATCGAAAATTCTCTACAAAAACTTTCTCAGCGGTTTCAAATATTCCACAGGGATTAAGGAATATGTAAGTGTACATAGTACATACTAATTACTTAACACATGTGTGTATATTATACACTTGGGTATACCTATTTTTAGCTCCATGATTTGAATGGAGACTGGCTTATTTTGTATCCTTGCCCGAGAATAGTTTGACTTGTAGCCACCATATGTGGTGTCTAATTACATTAAAGGTATTCACAGTGTAGCAGAAGTGAAAGTGAGATGAGTTTAATGGATAAAAGCAGGGACCGTAACGGTTATGATCTTTAGAATAAAAATCATGATTTAACTGTTAAAATTTGACTTATATTTTTTCGATCAAATTTAATTATTTTATGATTTTTATTTTTTCGATTAAAAAATAATCGTTATTTTTGACTTTTATTTTTTCGATCAAAAAATAATCGTTATTTTTCAATATTATTTTTTCGGTCATAAAAGATTTAAAGCGGTCATAGAAAAGCAGTTTCCGTTATAACGGTTAAAAACGATCGAAAAAATAAAAATCAAAAATAACGATTATTTTTTAATCGAAAAAATTAAAATCAAAATCAACGATTATGTTTTGATCGAAAAATAAAAATCACGATATTTAACGATTATTTTCGATCCCTGGATAAAAGTGACAATTTTTCTTGATGTAGGTATTAATATTTCTCTAGAGTGAATGAATCTAAGACTAATAAGGGAAAAATCACATAATATTTGATCTGGTTATTTTCCCGCCGGACCGCAAAACCTGCAGCTTGTGGTACTTTAACTTGCATTGCCCTGTCAGTTAACCAGACAAAGTTCTGCGGTCCACCCGGCTAAGGTTAAAAAGTAACGCAAGGTCTCCGCGAGAAGGAGTTATAAATTCTCGTGGATTGACCTTTCTCCTTTGACATAAGTTATTGGGCTTCTGTGCATCCCTTATATGGACCAAAGAAAAGCTAACGCCAATATGGGCTGCGTCGGGAGTATATTTCGTTGCCATAAAATCAGTTGTTTCCTAGAACACAATACATAAGGTAATCTCGCGACGCGTTCCGTGTTTATTCGGTAGGGATTTACAGCCGTCTGAAAGCTTTGACGCTGTCGTTTATGATTCGAAGTTTCTCAAGGCTGCCTGAATGACCGATATGCTGTTTATTACAACTCTATTAGTCCTTTTATGAGGTCATTCGGAGGCGCAGAATTCAATGCATAGATGCATGTAAATGGAAGCGACGAATTCTAAAGTTTACGGATTGAGATTGCGTCCTTTGGACTTAAACTAGTATACCAAAGCCTTGTTATAGATCAGCCCACTTCTAGCTGCAGACTCTTTGAACAAAATATCAGTTCTTTAGTGCAAAGATTGGGCTAGATGTACATGTATTGTTAGTTGCCAATTTGATCAAAGCAGAATTTATTCGGAAGTACTGTGCCAGTTTCTAGAGCTCATAAGCTTGCCAACTAGAGTATATGTCTAGTCGATGGCTTTAACTGAGTGTCAGCACTATTTCTGGCCAAAAAAATGTACTAAAGTAAAATCATCTATTGGACGATAAAGAAAATATGGAACTTGAATTGCGTTAGCTTGGAATAAAAAATATTTCCGTTGCAATATGTTTAATTAGAATATTATAAGAAAGTACCATCCTAATAAAATACACTAGGGTACACTTTATACACTGGAAATCCCAATTTTTGGCCAAACTTCTACATTTCACTTTTATTAGGGCAACAACACCGCCTTGGCTTTTACTACTCATATTTCATTACTTTTTTTTCAGCACACAAATCCAACCATCATTAAGAACCTTTTCTTCTCACCGCATTGCTTTAGAACAACGCATTTTTTACTTTTCGAATTTTGATAGATTTTTTTTGCATGCGTGTCGAGTAAGAAAAAATTTGCTAAATTACCTATTTTTGAAATTTGATTGACGCCTATTTACGCTTAGTGCAGTAAAATATATATACATACATATATGTACGTATAATAAAATGTAACTGTAGTCACGCCTGCCAGCGAAGTGGTTAGCTAAAATTAAATTGTATAAAAGCTTGAAAAGTTTGCTTGCGCGTTACTATTTTAAGGTCTTACTCGTAATATTCTTAGGTATTTATATTACAGCAGAATTTTTATTTAAATGCATTTCTCTTTTTTGTGTTTTTACGACGCTATTTCGCATTAGCGCGCTAGCACGCAACACATTAGCGCCACAGTGTTGCATGCTAGCGGAGTTGGAGAGTACGCGTGCGGCAATGTTAGTGGTAATTCTAATGACTATGGTAAGGTTTTTATGATATTTGTTGTTGTGTGTGTTTATTTTTGTGGAAGCGATAGGAAAAGGCACAAAAGTGTAGCAAAATGAGAAGATAAGTAAGAAATGGGGGAATGTAAATTATGTACCGAGTTGAGTGAGAAGTGGGGTAAAGAGTAGAGCTGAAAAGTGTTGTATGGTATGATGAAGTGGAGAGATGGAAAATGTGGCATGGAAAGGTACGGATTAGTGAGATGAGTATAGGTAAGCAAAAAAGAGAGCACATTTGAGAGTTCGGCTAAGAAAATTATAAGAAACATGAGAGAGCATGTGATTAAAAAAGATCGGTAGAGATGCATGAAATGCTTGAAAACATATACATGCACATCTATGAATGGTAAATGAAGGTATAGAGAATACTTGAGTTATGAATATTTTTCCCAATCCAGGGCTCTAGTGCCATAATCACCTTTTTTGATACATTTTTATATCTTCCTGTATTGATGTTGTCTCCATCAATCCAAGCTGAATAAATTTTCAGAAATAAAAACTGATTCTCCTACTCTTTCCCTCACTCTCCATCCTCTCAAAGTTGATGACAGGTAGTTTGGCGTCAAATGAGTTATGTTGAGTACCCGATAGCCACGCTCAGCGCTGAGTTGAAACGGAAGCGCGTTGTGAGCTGAGTTTTGTGTGTGAGTCCCACCTCGTGAATTGTTTACCAAAGTATGTACAAACATTGCGGTAGGTCTATGGCATATAGCACTGCGCGTGGTGGCTATAAAACGCTAAAGACACGCACGCACAAGCCGAACGTAAAAATAGTGCTAATTGTGATATTATAATAAATATGAAATAAATTGAAAGTAACAATGTGGAATGCATATAAATAGTTGTATGTAACAGAGTAAAAATATCTCAAATAAATTAGAAACAAGTTTGCATGCATATGTACATAATTAGTAAAAAATATGTAGTTATTACTGTTGGCTTGAGAGGAAAATGAGTTGCAAGTTGAGTGAGTGTAAGCGTTATACTTATGCATAACTCAATGCCGTTAGTGGTGGTACCCACATACATACATATATACATGTGTAGATAAAGATTTTGAGGCAGAAACAGTTGAAATGCCAAAGTAAAGGTCACAGTAAAATTCTTTGGAAATTTGAAGAGAAATTTTAAGTGCCAGATGGCTGAAGGGCCTGTAGAGAAATTTTGCGTGAATTTTATGGAAATATTGTCAAGCAAAAACTTTCATAAAGAAGCTGCTTAATTCTTTCAGCATTAAAGAAAACGGGTTTCCTAAAGAGTTATTCTATTCAGCGGCAATTGTGCGTAGTTTTAGGTGCCTTATTTTTCACTGAGCCTTTTGATGAAGATGTTTTTATGAAAAATTTTTAGGAATAAAATTTTTGCCAAAAATAATGATAAAATAACTTGATTTAATTTGGAACGAATTTGTGTCCAAACCAAACTTGACAAGGGATGATGGAAATTCGTTCCAAAGTAAATGATTTTGCTCCCCTGTCGGACAAATGAACCAACACCAACATAAAATAACTTATGAAAAAATAATATATATATAAAAATTTACATTAGAGCGTACCACCTTACAAGCAAACAAAATAAAGTTCCCCGTAGACCGCAGAATCAAAATTACTTTTTGCCAGACAATTTCGAATTTTTTTTGGCCGAGCCTAGGGTTGCCTTTCTAAATTTTTCGGTGACACCTATATACATTCGGCATTAAAAATGTTTTAAAATAGTTCTACTCGAATAATTAAAATACTTCCTAAGCAAAAATTCAATGAGATTTGGTGAGCTTCAATTTATTTATATTAGGGTTTTACGTTAAGGTGATAAGAACTGAGATCTGGCGGGTAGGTACTAAAACGGTGTACTTGAGATCAATGAGATCGGAAACACTGCGAGCTTTAATTTTCTGAAGTTAGGGTGGCACGTTAGGTTGGTAGGAATTGATATCTGCTGCCGAAGTACTAGAACGTGGAGGTTAATGAACTTTGGAACAAAAAAAATTCTCCTCGAGACAAGAATACCGATATGTCATACTTTCAGACCCGCTGTAAATGCTGAAAATATGACGAAAAATGTAAAAAGGCGACCCCTACGTTGAGCCAAATTTTGTTTTTTGAAATTGTCTGGTACTTTAGACTCACGGGGGTGCGGCGAAATTTTCTTTCCGATTCGGTCTAATGTATGTATATATTAAAATAAAATTATATAAAAAAAATTTTGAAGATAAGAAAATAATTAGTCAAAATTTTTAATTCGCAGCTAGAATTGAAAAGAAAATAGGAAAATAAATTTAAAAAAATTGCTAAAAATCACTCGAAAATTTTTGCAATTAAGTTTAAACTTCAGTTTTCAATCCTTACTTCCTGAAAGTGCTTAAAGGTATAAAAGCGCATTAAAATGGTAAAATATACAAACTGAACTATTTTTAACAGACTTAAAAAAAGCAGGTCCTCTATTGGTTTTGTGTACTTTTTTTGCTTTTAACTTTTTTTATTTTAATTTTGAAGTTATCTTTTTTACTATTTCATTTCATTTACAAGCGTAACACTTACTTCTGTAGCTGGTTTCATAATTTTGCCGCGGCTCATAATTTCGTCGATGCTCATAACTTTGATGAGATTGATGGGAATGATGACTTAGGCGACGCTCATAATATTGAACACGTTCATAGTTCCGGCAAGGCTCGTAAATTTGACTAATGTCGGAGTTTCGATGCATTTTATTTTAATATTAGGCACTTTTGTGGTTCTTTTTTGAATGTTATGAGATTATTTTTATTTTTTATTTCATTTAATTTTTTTACAGCGATTTTCTGTTTGATCACCTTTTAATAGACCTAACATTGATAACTCGAACTGCGCATAACACTTAATTTTATATCTATAAATTTTACTCTACCTATTTGGTTATGGCGTTTTGTTTTGAGACAATCTTTCAGATAAACAAGTGACACAATTGGAATTTTCAATTTTTTTTTTACTTTATTTTCACAGCTCCAAGTTAAGGCAATTATGGCATATTTTTTAAATGTGATTTGTGTTTAGATTTCTGCTAATACTCATTACAAAAATATTTTTTCAACTAATTTTTTAATACATATGTACATGTGGACGTGTGTACGTATACCACAAACAAAGAATGCAAACACCGGCACATTTATGCAAGAAATTCTTCTTCCTTCAATTTCTCGAAAATTTACTTTTTTCAGTTTTCCCTTTCATCGTATTTTATTCTTTACCACTTAACAGCGCATTTATCACAACTTGTTTTGCCTTTTAACAAAATATTCTTTCACTTTTTCATCATCAACTCCTTGCCAATGCTTTGCTGCTGTATTCAGTTGTTCCACTACAAACATTATTTGCATGCTAAATCACTTCTTTTGTCACTAAAAGATGCACATACACACACCCACATCTACACCTACAAATATTTATGTGTATACCTATGCAAGCTGGAGTGCTTATCGAATTCAGCATTTCGCCTAAGAAGCGACTACACCGTCAAGGCATACGAGTATATGAACGGACAGACGTACAAAATAACACTAACACAAAAGGCAGCGGCGAAAAAAGAAACATACGAACGTGCGCTAGGTAATAATAAGGATATAAGATGACGATCAGTTAAGAGCAGAGAGCGGAGAGTGAGTGAAGTTGGTGGTGCGTGGTGCGGTGTGTAGGCGTCTTTGATTCACATGCCTTTACACATTCACATGCACATGCTTTCACAAAAACATGCATTCATATATGTATGTATATGTGCATTCACACTTGCATCCACACACATGCATTTATGCTCGTACAAATCACTCAAATCAACGCATAGACGTTGCAAACAAATGTGTGGCATCTTTGCGCTTGCTTTACGCTTTCTACTTTTTTCTTGTTGCTGCTGCATTTTCTTTGTCGAGGCAATATGCCTACCTGCGCCTCTCCAAGTATGCAGCACAGTTGCTTTTCTCGAGTCAGTGTAGAGTTGTAAATAAAAGGCAGTAATTTTTCTTTCTTTCTTTACTACCTTAACAGTTTTCAATCACTACCGTCTGCTGCTTTCTCATTTACTACTTTTTCCATTAGAGAAACTTGTCAAATTCGTTTTCATTAAAGCAAGGCATGAAGTGCTTTTCTTTATTGGAATCCAAAAATATTTTGCATGTTTCTAGACTCATTTTACGTTTCCTACTATTTCCTTCACTCCTTTATTGTTTTTGTTCGCAACTCAAATCGATTACTTTGCATTAATTTGTGTTTCATGTAAATTCTGTACAATATTGGTGCAAGTTTTTACAGCCGTAAAAGTACTTTTTTCAGTTTTTTCTACAATCCTACTTTACAGATTAAAAAGTGTTCATTACATAGTTTTTTTAACAATAAAATTTCGTTCAAAGTTACTTATAGCTTTTTGATCCTTTAATGCCTTTTTTTATTCCTACATTCCTCCCCCCTTTCACTGCAGCTCGGATCTCAATCAAAATGTGACTCTTTGTTTAACTCCTTTGCATTCAGTAAAGAGTAATGAATGGCTTGGATGAAGTGATTAAAAGTATACTAAAAAAGTTAGAAGAAACGGACATGAAAAAGCATCAAAAAAAGGGGACTAGTACATGCATAGTACTCCTATGAGTTAGTGAAAAGTTTTCTAAATCATTTGAATCTGAGGAGTGGGGTCAAAATAAAAAATGTCAACTCTTAGATACGTCTCGGATGCAAGCTACCGAAAATTGAGATTGTGTTGAAAAATATAAGTAGGGGTTGGCTTTAAAATAATACAGCGTAAGACTGGAAACTTTAAACGAGAAGGAAGGGGATGAGGTCGAACTAGTTTTTCCTATAAAAGAGCGTTTAGACTCCATCCAGCTATTAAAAAATTATCTTCTAGAACGAAGCAGTACCGCTTCCTAAAGCGATCTAAATATATTAGAGACCGAAAATAATCGTTAAATATCATGATTTTGATTTTTCGATCAAAAAATAATTGTTATTTTATGATTTTTATTTTTTCGATTAAAAAATAATCGTTATTTTTGACTTTTAATTTTCGATCAAAAAATAGTCGTTATTTTGGATTTTTATTTTTTCGATCATTTTTAACCGTTATAACGGAAACTGCTTTTTATGATCGCTTTAAATCTTTTATGATCGAATATTATTATAACGATTATTTTTTGATCGAAAAAATAGAAATCAAATTTAAACGGTTAAATTATGATTTTTATTATAAAGATAATTACCGTTACGGTCCCTGAAATATGTTTGCAATGAAGTTCTACCCTAATTTGGGTAGATATCTGTTGGAATCAACACTACATACACATTAGTGTGATCCTTAAAATCATTGAATTTTTTTCAAATCGCAAAAATTCGGAAAATTTTGACTTAGACCAGCTACAACTTAGCGAGCTTATGAATTTATATGAACAAGTTTCACTAATATGTCAAAATTTATCAGACTTTAAGTCGAAGTTTTTTCGAATTTTTGCAATTTAAAAAATTTAAATTTTTTCAAACCCTGGCCGCAGCGACCCCTAAAACTTTGTTTAAAATTTTGAAATTCTCGTTGATGTGTTTAATTTGTGTGTAGAACAAAATAAAGGGGCGTACCATACAAAATTTAGATGTTGATGATGAGACGTTTTAAGGACCAACCTAATACATATGTAGTAAAAAACCCAGCCTGGACAAAATAAATACAAAAAATATCTCTGTAAGATCATGCGCTCTGAATCTTATCTGCCACATTTTCCCGATGAAAGGAGGTAATGGTTTCTTAGAAGGCTTTTTAGGAGAATCATACTTGAATACGAATTCATTTTAATGAGAAGATCTATTCTGGATTTATCAAAAATTAACAAAAAAATCATTTTTTTAGGGTCCTGTTTTAGTATAGCTTACTTTTGAAACTTTTAAGGTCAACTGGGGACTAATGATTGAATGTTGGCTTTTAAGGAGATTTCTGGTAACCTCTTTTTTGTTATCTTTCTGCTTCTTCCTTTGCTTTTTTGTTCTTGCTCTTGGGTTTTTTCCCGTGAAAAGAGCAATTTCCACGCCTTTTTCAGTCGTATTTTTTTGAATAAACATTATCCAAGGACTTAATCTTATTCTCGCTCAAGATGCATACCTTTATGTTAATCAACTTCAAAAAAAATTGCCTATAGTTCGTTAAAAACGACCAACGTCACAGTCTCCGTGGAAAATTGTCGCATAAACTTTTTACGTCCTATTAATTTTACTTTACCAAACTTCAACTTAATAAATCAGTTTCGCCAGCAACCCTACCACTTTCGCCGGAATAAAACCTAAAAAAAATCGACAGCTTAACTTTTGGGTTGAAACACCCCATGGTACACCTTTCAGAGAACCCCAACGATGCAGCTTTAAATACAAATTTCACACAAAAGCGTTGAAAATCTGCTGATAAAAAGTTGCATACATTTCTCCACATACCAAAATAAGCTAAGCCACCGCCTTGAGTGTATATTTTTCTTGATTTGCATCAACTTCATGCAATTTTAAAATGCTTTTTAAGATTTTCGTATTCACATGCCGGCGAGTTTCTTTACACAAGTGACAAATCACTTTGTCTTGCTCGCCTTAGTTGTTGTCGTCGGCATCGTTCAGCTGCAATGGGCGACGCACCATTCATACTTGGCTGGCAATGGCTTTCTCCTTTTTTTGCGCCCCATTTTGTTTGCTCAACAGCAAGGCAACAAAAGCCGCCATCACTGTTTGGCTACTTTTTTCGTTACTTATTTTTCATTTCTCATTTCTCATTTCCCATTTCTTATTTTTCTTTATTGTTTTGCTTAAATATGTATGCTTAGACATCCCTCAAATCACTTAATCTCTCGCTCAATCCTTTTCAGTCATTTGTGCAAGCAATTTAACTTGTACCGGTTTCTTCCTTTTTTCTCTCTTTGTTTCTTTGTTTCTATGCATTTTTGTATGTGCTTTGACGAGTTTGTGTTTAAACACGCAGTCCAGTCCACTGTTTTTCCACAGCTTTTCTTCTCTCTCATTAAACATTTGACCAGCATTGTCATTTGACCGCAAGTTCAAGGCGCGCCTGCTCAGCTCATGCAAAAAATGCAAAGCTCTGTAGAATTTCTCTTTTTACAAATACATATTTCAGTATAAACAAAAGAAAATATCCGTGTTGAAGAGAAGAAAAACTTGTGGGGCGGAATGGGTGGTGCAAAGTATGTTTTTCATTTTTAATGACTGCAGCCATTGGATATTTTTTTTTTTTGGAGAAAGGCAGGAAAAATGTAAGCATTTGCTTTGATTGTGGAAATTTATTATCCAAAGAGGCTGAGTTGGAAGTGTTTGCAGAAAATAGTGAGCGATTAAGTAAAAAGTCTCTTGCTGGAAACAAAAGAAAACGTTAAGCTACAAAGTGTACTCCATTAAGGCCTAAAATGCTGAAAAAGTGTGAGCGTAGGGAGCGCATAAATAAATTTTTTGGTTTTAAGGTTAGAAATTAATTTTGTTTTAAAGAAACGCTGTGTATTGGCAAGCCAATCTTTAAAGAAGCTTTAGTGGAGTGTTTTTTCGAAAAAGGGGAAAAAGCTTAGACACATTTTCGAGGCATATTTTCAGGCGAAGTAGTTGTGGCAGTAGTCATTTAGGCGAGTTTTATCATCTTGTGAGTTGTATATCTCTACCTGCAAAGGAATTTTTCAAGTGCCTGCAAAAAGAATCCTGAGTTAGAGCCATGCGCCAATGGCATGTTATATCAGAACTGCCTAGTTGCTAAATTAAGAAACAGTGTGCCTAAAACTATGCACTGTTAAGTAAATGAACAACTTCTGTTTTCCTTGTATTTCGTTCCTACTTAGCACCTTTCTAAACTTCTCAAATAGCTTAAAAAGTAGTATTTTCATTGCACTCTACAACTTTCTCCCGTGAAAGTAAAACAGATTCGATGGACTTTTCGAACCACAAAAATCAGTTCACATGCGGGAAGTAATATTTGTTGGCCCATTAGTTAACGGTTGACAGATTCGCATATTATTTTGACAGCAGCGTATGATATTTCTCCTTGCAGCTAGGCGTAAAAATTGTAACTCTATTTTACCCAGAATATCGAGAAAACCATCACGAAGTGTCTGAGGATAATTGGTGAAAAAGTGACTATTCTTAGAGGAAAAATTAAAGTCTTTAAACAGACCTGATTTTAAGGGATTAAGAATTGAATATCGAGCTTTCGAATTTAGAATACTAATTTTATGCTTCGTATGACTCTTCGTCCAACTCAATCAAGTATATTTTTTGTCACTCAAAGATTGTAAATGATAGAGGAGAGATTATTTTGAAGAAAGTGATGCCAAGTTCTAATAGACAGTGAAATTGGAAAAAAATGTGGAGATAAATTTAGTGACTATTATTTTTAAAGTAGAGACACGTGTATCATTTAGACAAGGTCCAACTTTGTCACTAAAGTTTTTGGCATTAAATGCCACGTGGAAATGCAGTATACAGCTGCAATTTAAACATTTATACCTATGCCAGGTTTCCACTAAGCATTAAATGATAATTTTTTTGTAAAATGAAATTAAACAATAATAGTCATTAAGTCTGCTTCCATTTGCCATTTTTAAATGTAATACTTTTTTTTGTAATTAATATAATTCCAACAGATAGTGGAAATTCTCCATAATATCTTATTAAATTCTATTTTGTTATTTCTTACCTTAACCACTCAATTTATGCTTAAACTTGCATAACAGAAAATCTAATCAATCTAATAAAAGTTAATTTTCGAAAATTGCTTAAGAACAAAGTGCTTAAAGCAGAAACAACAACAACAGGCATAAAATGACACTTAAATGTGCATTCAAATATGCAAATTTTTTCGAATGAACATACATACATATTGATCAGTTTTATGCGTCCATTTTTGCGAATAGTTTTCAACTAAACTAACATAAATCACAAATTAAACTTAGTCAAAGTGCATATCTATACAGATATAAATATGCCTACATACATACATATATACATTGGTTTATGCACTTGTGAAGTCTTCAACAAAAAATATAAATGTTTTAAAACATTTTTAAAAGCAGAGCAGGGACCATAAATTAATGCAAATTTATGCAGTGAGCGAAATATGAAAGGCAAAGAGCAAAATATACACACACACACAAAATTCACTATGCATATAAACATGTATTTATGTATAAACCTAAATTTGAAGCATGCCTTAAATTTGATATCCGAACATATAAATCTAAAAATACAGGGTGTGATAAGTAACGCAATGAGATTCTGATTTATGCATTTTATGTGCATAAAGTTATATAGACACACTAGCACCCTTTAACAAGGATGCGCACATTATTTCTGTTTAAAATTTACATACATTTATATAGAAACATGCGTACGATGTATGTATATTAGGGTGGGTCAAATTGTACGGAAGAAAAGTTTTCGACAAATCGTATGGTGTTCTCGGTTTCTATAGATAATCATAAGATAAAGTGTAGACGAAACCATTAGCCGAAAATGAGTTTCAAGGCCGCGCATTTTTAAAGAAAAATGTATCTTTTCACAGAATTTTATTTTTTTCATTCTATGTATGCCAGTTTTACAATGTGTTTACTTTTTGTTACAACTATTGCATAAAAAATGCCTAAGAGGCAGGTTCTGCAATTCACTTCCGAGTCAATTTCAACCCAAATCAGTTTGAATTCAAATTTAATGGGGTTGAAATTCACTCGGAAGTGAGTTGCAGACACCCACATTTTGACAAGTTTTGACAATTTATTTTATAGTTATTTGATTTATATTACGTATTTTATTAAAATATAGTCTATTCATTAACAAAAATCGTATGAATCTAAGTTTCAAACTTTGTGCAATATTTAAAAAAATCAACAAACTTTCGTAAAAATCTCGAGGTTTTTATTTAGATTTGTTAGAAAGATTTTGAGCATGCAGTTTTGTAGCCCATTGAATTTTAGTGCAACAAGGTGCAAGTTTGAAGTAGCTAGGACTTACCGTTGATTATTGGAAATTGTTTTTGTTGAAGGTGTTGCTCATTTTCGTAAAAAAAATTGTCAAACATACTTCGTGTGGAAGAAAAGGACTGACATCGTCACAAAAAAAAAAATTGCCAAAAAATCAACGGTGCTTAAAACGCCATCTTGAAAACTAAATTTTTACATTACATTGTTTAATAAGTTGTAGAACAAAACTTCCTTGCATTAATAGTAAGCCAAATTTCAAAACGAAAAGTATGTATATGCAAAAAGTACTAATGGATAGATGAACAAATAAAACCAATGCCAGAAATCGCAGTATTTAAATTTTTTATATAAAAGTTTTAAGAAATGGCGAATACATTGTTAAACTGGCATTGAATGAAAAAAATAAATTTTTGTGAAAAGGTAAATTTTTCTTTTAAATATGCGCAGGCTCGAAACTTATTTCCGACCCATGGTTTCTTCTACACTTTCCATTACAATTATCTGTAGAATTCGAAAATGCCATGCGATTTAGCAAAACAAAAAATTCGACCCACCCTAATGTGTATGTAAACATAAGTATATACAGCAATCGTTCAATTTTGCTGCTTTCATTGGAGATTCATAGGATATGCACAGTTTTGCATAAATTTTTGCAATTCAATATAAAATTTGAAGCATACGAGAGCAGAAAATGCTGCTGAATATGTAGTTACGAGTTGACTAAAAGCCTAGTGTTTCTGCATGTGTGTGTATTAATAATGGAAAAAGTGCAAAATAAAGTCTAATTTCCTGTATATGAGCATATACATGATCTAATACAAACTTTCATTAGCATGCGTGCGTGTGTTTGTTTTCGGTTTAGAAATCAATGGACAACTTGAAACAAAAGATTCAGAAAAGCAAACAATTGCAATCATAGTTAGCGATAAGCTTTTGCACAGTCGTATACAATACAAATGGGTGCTAAAAGAAATATTAATATTTTTTTTAAATTCATGTTTTGGTGTTTGTTCATTGGCATGCACACTTTTACTCAATACGAAATTGCCATTTAGGTAATTTTTGATAGCCTACGTATGCAAGGATGGCGATTAGAATATCATTTTTAGATGGGCCAAAAATAGAAAATAACAAAGCCCGTGGATTGGAAAAGGTAGAAAAATTAAACTCGCTGGCCGAAACAAAAACTTAGAAAGAGATTTAAAGTCTGGTAAATTTTTCAGAGAGTAAAGTGGACTCACGAGTAGAAAAATGGAACTCGCGAGTCGAAAATATCGATACAATTGAGAGTCTCAATCATTATTAAACAAAATGTTTAATCAAATTTTAATGCTCCATGGCGAAAATGGAGAGGAAGGGCGCAAAAGCAATAGAAAACGCAATAAACATAAAAAATAGTCGAGGACTCAAATGAAAAAGTGGTAGCGCAGACGTTGCAAGTGTTGAAGAAAAAGAGTGATGAGGATTTTCTATATTCCTCAATTTGGCTTACTTAATAGACCCTGAAAACTTTGGTAAATACCATAAGTAACTATTATACGATTTTTTACAAATGTGTGTTTTTTGTTTTTTTTTTTTAATTAATTTTCATTTAATCAGGATGAATTTGAAACTTGAGCTACAATGAATAGATTCTCCCTAGAATACTGGAGGAATTCGCATTGATAACAATTTATGTAGCTCCTTGATATATGGCCCTACGTTTTTATGGTTTTCGAAAAATGAACCGTGCAGTTCTTTTCTAACAAAGTCACATAACTCTCAAGCGTCAAAGCTTCTCAAAGTATGCCGCTACAACAAATATGCCGCTGCAAAAATTTTTGTGCATTTTTTTAGCACCTAAAATCTAATTTTTGTGGAAAATTTTAAGGCGCACTAGAAATCACAACAGTGATGCGCTGAGTTTTGTGACATTGTTAAAATAGGGCTCTTAAGCTCCCTTTTAACGCTTTTTTCCTTCTCCGAGTATTTGTCACGAAGCTGCAGAGAAAAAAGATGCCGCCTACAGGGCCACGCTGCAATCAGGCGCTACACGAGCTATGTGGAATCGATATATTGAGCTGAAGAGGGAAGCGAGACGTATGTTCCGTAATACAAAAAGAGTGCCCAAAATACGGGAGTGGAAGTGCTTCAAATGCTGGCCGACAGGAAAATAGCCCGAACATATTAAAAAAAAACTGACATACGGAAGGTTTGAAGATCACGGCGAACTCCAGTAAGAACAACCATGGCGACCTAGTTACCGATGTCCAAAACGTACTTAAATTACGGAGGGAATACTTTTCCACCCTTTTGAATGGTAGAAGCGCTGAAAATAGTGGAGAAGACGATCCCGAGACCTCAGTCGATGATGATGGAGTCGATGTCCCACCGCCTGCCTGCCTATGACGAGGTGCGAGTAGCAATTAAGAGGCTGAAAACCAACAAATCTTCTGGAGCTGACGGCGTGCCAGCTGAGCTATTCAAGTACGGCGGCGAAGAGGTGCACGCATCAACTCCTATGCAGAATTTGGTATTGTGTGAAAGACTGAAGCCCACCGTCAACGAACTGATTGGGCTTTATCAGTGTGGCTTTAGACCTGGTAAATCCACCATAGACCAGGTATTCACGATACGCCAAATATTGGAGAAAACTAGCGAAAATAGAATCTACACACCCCACCGCCTTCGACCGCGCCAATGTCTGAGTTTGGCATCCCCGCGAAACTAATACGGCTGTGTAAAATTACCACCATATCCATATGAATTGAGGAGGGCCTCTCCGAGCCGTTTGATACCAAACGAGGTTTCGTGTGATTTCTATAATCTAATGTTAGAGAAGATAAAAAGAGCCGCAGAACGGAAGCACTCAGGCACAACTTTTTACAAGAGCATACAATTGCTGGCGTATGCCAACGACATCGACACCATCGGTAAAAACAAGGGATTCGTCTGTTGTGCCTTTTAGGAATTAGGTAGAAAAGCAAAGCGTGTGGGTCTGGTGGTGAACGAGGACAAAACGAAGTATCTCCTGTCATCAGACAAACATTCAGAGCATAAGCGTCTGAAAAAGTACGACGACGTCGTTTATTTAAAAACTAGCATTAATACCAATAATGTCAGCCTTGAAATCCAACGTAGAATCACTCCTGTCAACATGTGCTACTTTGGACTGAGTTGGCAATTGAGAAGTAAAGTCACACTCTTCAGCTGGCACAGAAAAGTAACGACTGACGTGCTTTTTTGGACTAGGCCAGAATCTCTTAGGCGGTTACAGCATCAATCTGGCTGTTTCTCTAAACTATTTGATTATGAAATAACAGTTCTTTATGCTGAAGCTTGAATGCACCTTCAGATATGCTAAGTTGTTAGAACAAAGTCTTTTTCTTATTTTAAACCAATGCTTTTGTTCAAGAAAAATTAATAAATAAATTAGTAAAAATAAAATCCATATAAGCTACCCATTTTTTGTCCAAATGCTCACAAGATTTTAAGCTTAAATGACGATTTCCTTAAATCTTCGCTTTTTTAATAAAAAATAAATTTGTAAATGGCCATCTTTAAGCCTTTTAAGACTTGCGTAGCTTAAAAAGGTTGACATTCAACAATATGCAATATTCAAATAAGCACATACATACATATGTACATACACTCACTGTCAACCTCAGTTGCCTGCAAAACGCCTAAATGTTTGCATTTATTTACGTACTTTTCCATATGCAAATTTTTGCATACAAGTTAAATTTGTAAAATTTGTACACTTAACCAATTTAAAGTGTACATGTTTTTCGAGTGGCAAAAGCAAATACAGTTATGTATATACATATGAAGGTATATGTGCGTACAAATTTGCACATAAAATTTACATATACACATAAGTAAAATCAAATATGCCATAACACATACACGCACACACACATCTGGAAGTAAGCAAGTATTTGACAAGTATGTATTTGCATGTGTAAATATTATTTTGCTTGTATTGGCAAATGCATTTTCCGGCAATTGCTGAAGTTGGCTGAAGGGCTGCATATATGTAGATGTATGTACATATATATAAATAACTATATGGAAATTTGTTGCTAGTGGTTACGAGCTGTTGCGCTGTCGAATTGTTGGACTGTCGAACTAACAATTTTGACTGACTCGCAACTTATACGCTATTCAAATGCATACATATATATGCCTAAGCATATGTGCTTTGCATTTGTATACAACTATGTACATATTTGTATCTGTTTCCATCGACTCTCCTGTTGGTCTGCCTGTCCGCCTTAGCTTAACTACATATATCCATACTTGAATTGCCACTAACTATTATTAAACTTTGCTTATTGCCGTTCATCTAACTGTACACTCTTGTTAACTGCTGCAGCTGCCCGACACCGCTTTTGCCCCCATTTGCTACATAAATATATGTACAAATGTATTTTCATGTATTTATTTGGCTTGCATATGAAATCAAATGCAAATTGCATTAAGTGCTTTCGAATTTTGTGCAAATATGTATATGGATGAATGTAAGTGCATATTGCATATTTAGCATATAGCTTAGAATGCATTTAGGCGCTGCTAGCGTTGTATTCCCTGTCTGTCGATAATGTTGGTGCTATGGAAAGCCACTGAAATGATTGTTCTTGCAACAAGTTTAAGATAACTTAAATAGCAAGATGGAAGACATTGAAGGACTTCGCAAAGGAATGGATTTTTGGAAAATGAAGGAAAATTAGAGAAGACGTTGTGCAGAAGCATAGGTTTTCGAAAACTGAAGAAGTTAGTGAAAAAATATTTAATGAATCAATAAGATTATACAGCGCCATTGGGAAAGCCGTCCTAGTTACTTAATGGTATTGTTATTTAGGTAATTTTTTAAACTTTTTTCCTTATTTAGCAATTACTAACACCAAGCGCCTAAATGCATGCTATGTAATGCTGCATGAGCAAAAATTTCCTTCATTATATTTATGAAATTTTTGCACATGTACTTCTCAACTGCCTAAGTTATAATTTGTTGGCAGTTTGATGTATGCTCGGCCTAGTCTGATGCTTCCGGAGCCATTTGCGGACTCTGCATGGCTTACAACCATGCAGAGGTGGTAATTGAAGATTACAATTGATAAACTTGTTGAACCCGCAATCCACCTACGCGTTACTTTTTTAATTTAATAGTATACCTAAGATAGCTAAAAAGACATAATAATTTCTAAAATGATTTTCAGAAGAGTTTCCATACAAATTATTGTTTTTCAATGATATGAATTAGGAAACACTTAGAGAAAAATCGTAAATTCAGAACTTTATCAAGCAGCCATTTTTAACTGTAAGAGCTTGGCCCAAGTTTTATTGATGATATCTATTAACTGACATACCCTTTTACTAAAAGCAGAAAAAAAAAATCGGATCCACAAAATTTGACGACACATGGCGAAAGCTCGGTCATAAATGCAACCAACATCAACGGCTAAAAAGGCTTCCACTAGAGGGCGGATACTACTGGGGTGCTGTTACAGGGATATAGTAATATGTACTATATCCTGTAGCATGTAGACCAATTTTACTGGCATTTGTAAGTGGAACTCTGAAAGCCAACTTTTTACTTTAGATACATCAGAAATGCAGAATTTCAACATACATAAGAGAAGCTTTTTTAACCTTAGTAAGAGGCTCTAGGTTGGATGTCGCAGTTGCTCAGAACTTTCAAGCCTATCTTTCGGCCGCTGTAGCCGAAGGTTCGATCCGTGGGCAAAGCAACATCCCAAAAAAATCATAAAACTAAAAAAAAAGGTTAACATCCGAGTGTATTTCTTCCTTGAAAACGATCCTCATATAATCCATTTGTAGGTCTCTTCATTTGTATAACAACATCAAGACTTAGCCAACTTATCAAAAGTGTAAGCGCCAAATATTTTTTTATCTTCGTAGGGAACTTCCCGACCTGTTTGGAAATTGAATCCAGTAATTTCTTCCAAAACTTCAATTTTTTCGCTCTCCAGATTAAATGCGAAAAGGCAACGCCAGTCTTGAAAAAGCCGCAAAGCAAAAATGTATTTATAAACATGCAGAAGTGTGTTCTTAAGTGCAATACCGGAAGTAGACAGCATTGACAGGCAAATATAAGTAGATGCAAGAGCAATGACTGACAATTAAAGCAGCTGAAATATCTGCACACGAGCACACCCATAGAACGCAAGATTACTCACACATCCATATATAGCAATTCACAGCTACACACACACATATATCCAAGCAAATTCGCTGCATTTTAACACGCCCGTTAATGATAATGACGTAAACGTTGGCGCCTGTCATTCACCAAACAATTGCAACAAAAGCCAACAGCAAAGCTTCTTGCGTACGTGCAACATTCAACAACAGCAGCAGTGCAAAAGCAGCAGGAGCAACAGCACATCCGGGTGGCAGCCATGATGGTTGTTGATGAGCGTCGTGATTATTTTTATTAAAATGCAAATGCGTAAACTTGTTGTACGCACGTTTGCACACCAATATACCTACATATGTACATACCGTGCAGTGAAAAGCCATACCAGTCGATAAAACTACCAGTTCATTAACTAGTATGAGCTTAAGCGATGGCCCACCGGTTCGACGATTTCGAACAACTTATGCGATCAGCGACATATGCCTTTGAATTGTCAAAGCCAAAACTAAAGCGCAATCAGGCAGGTTCTGCAATTCACTTCCGTGTGAATTTCAACCAAAGTCACTTTAAATTAAAATGGAATTGCAGACTGAATTGCTTTTCTCACGAATGTCGCCTTTGGCGTCGAGTAAAGACTGCCGCTTCTGGTTCTGAGATCGCAGGTTCGAATCCGCTTGGAGGTGTTTAAGATTTTTCAAACAAATTATTTCAATTTAAAAATAAATTAAAGATCTGTAAATCCAATTTCATTTGAAAAAAAAAAATCCGAAATAAATAGCAGGTTCGAATCTACTTGGAGATGCTTAAGATAAAATAAAATAAAATCAGTGTAGTAAGTTAATGTAAACTATTTTAATTTAAAAATAAACTACAGATTTGTAAATCTAATTTCATTTGAAAAAAATCCTCAATAAATACATATACCATAAAAATTAAATGAAATTAAAAAAAAATATTTTTCTTTTTAAAATAAAATTTAAAAATTACCACAAAAAATATAAATAAAAAAAACATTCCATAAAAAAATGACGCTGCCCGAGGACTCGAATCTCGGATCTCTCGAATGGCTTGCCAGTGCTTTGCTGTCTCGGCCATTGCGACTGTTGTAGCGGTGCGAACAAAATTACATAATTAAGAATTCCTTTCACAGCTGATGAATCGGCAGACTACACTGCCAGCTGGTATGATGCTACTGGTATTTCTACTGGTAGGTGCTGATGCATAGCCGGACAATTGACATTTCGCTGGACATATCCATGTTAAAAATATAATATGCTAGAATGGAAAATGTATCGAAGCCGAACTAGTTGAGCTGAAAAGCTAATTGGCAGTATTCCAGTTCACAACTTGTAGCTTTTCCTGCAGGGTACATATGCATGTATGTACGTATAGATAAAAGCATACAAAGGCATAATATAAATATAAGTATGCAAAAATTTGTATGTACGTATGTATTGTATATGCAACTGCGTACGTGCAACATGGCATTCGGTATGCAAACAGTGTGCGTTTGTGTTATATTTTGTTTCTGCGCGTTTGCTAGTTTTTTTTGTTGTTGTTGTTGTCTTATAGCGGGCGTTTCATTGCAACAATTTGCACATTTCTTCTTTGGATACAAGCTCAAAGACGTGCAAGTGCGTATTAACGTGCTGAATGCAAAGCGGGGTGGGTAAAAAAAAATATTTCTTGCAGCAAAGGAGTTAGTGGTAAAACAAAAAACACCAAAAAAAAAACGACAACAAAAATGAGGAGAAAACAAAAGAGTGTAAAAGGCTTTAAATGAGTAGGTGTGACACACAAAGTCTAAAAAATTGCTGAAATGAGTGAGAGCAGTTAAATTTATAAAATAAAAAAAATAAAAATTAAAATAAATTGATGGGGTTAGAATCATAAGGGTCTAAGTGCCATTTTTTGAAAATATAAGTTATACCCATATTTGTATAGTTAAATATAGTGTTTATTTGGTGACAAAGAGATCCAAGTCATTTCGGACATTGTAGTGCCATCTATTGACCGAGCAATAAACGTACTAAATGCATTTACCCACAATTTGCAATAAGTAATCAACTTTAAACTTAATTATCTTAAAACAATGTCAGACGCACTTAGATCCTTTTGATTCTAACCCCTTAAATTGCAAAAAATAATTTATTTTTTTAGAAATTTTAATATAATTTTTTGTTACCAATAGTCCAAAAACAGAAAATTTGAAATCATAAAAAAAATTAAATTTTATACATTTTTCGATAGTTTTTTTTTTATTGCTAGTATTCTCTCTTTATCGATATTCTAAAAATTATGTACTTCGTCGTCAAATTGCCAACATAGGCTTAAAACTACAGCAATAATATTTCATTTCTGAAATCACAAATGTCACACCAAATATTTCTTTCACAAAAGGATCAGTGTTTTTTAGCAGAACATACAACAAATAACATGCCACCATTTAACCAGCAAATTTGCTCGAAAAATAATTTGCTACAACAGCGAAGTCAACAACATTGCAATATTTTTTTTCCAACGCCCATTTGCACGCACCATCAATGGCTTATATATGCTTTAGTTGTTGTACCTACATATATACATACGAGTTTATTTATATGTCCACATGTAGTTCATGCAATGCAAATTTATATGCACTCAGTGACATTTGTCAATGTTTGTGTGTTTTGTTTTTGCAGGCATGCGTAAATTTGGCATAATTGCACGCCTATTAACATAAATTAACAAAAATGTTTGTATACGCTTTCGTATAACATGGCCCACCGATTTGCATTTGACAGTTCAGGTTGCTGGCGCGTCGTTAGTCGGGTGGCTGGTAAATGATCAACTTGAGTTTGCATATACATAAATGCCTATGTAGTATGTACATACGTAAGCAAAACTGAAATTAAAAATAGTTGTATTTATAGCTATATGCATATCAATATACATACATACATGCTGTACATACATATGAGGCGTTCTTCGTTAACGGAAGCCCCCATCTCGCCAAAACTTGTTCAGGTATAAAAAATCGGGCAAGGTCTTAAAATTTGAATAAAAATAAATACTTTATAATTCCGAGTGGCGTTTTCCAAAATTCAAAATGGCGGATCCAATATGGCGATTACAATGAAGTCTTAAAAATTTCAAAAACGCCATTCGCCATTTAAAAGCAAAAATTCTTATCGAATTTTCAAGTACATAACCGATTTTTTTTAACTGACTTAATTTTGGAGGGATGAGGAATGAATTATCAAAAATTGTTTCCACCATTTTCAATATTAAAAATGCATGATCATATTCGTATTAAACGACCCCAAAACCACCGAGTAACAACTTTCAAGTGAATCCAATTATTTTTCAAAACATTTTCGCCATATTTTGAATGTCGGAAAATGCCACTCGGTATTAAAAGGTATGTAATTGTATTAAAATTTTAAGACCTTTCCAATTTTTTTTTTCCTTAACAAATTTTGGCGAGAGGGGACTTCCGTGAACGAAGAATGCCTCATATATACATACATATATGTATGTTTCCACACTTGCACTAATCTACTTAGTATGCCGAAATTGCATTTGCAATTGCTTAACGCTGTATTTACACTGCATATTGCTGTTTTATGAACACACTATGTTTGAATATAATCATGTTTGCATATATACATATGCTTATTAACATTAGACAGGCTCAAATTTTTTATGCTTCCACTAAACATTAAAATGACAAAAATTAAAAAAAAATTGAAAATAGCTTTAAGGACTATTTCTGTATAACACGTGTATCAGGTAAATGCTTTCTAATTAAAATTTTTGTCATTTCGATACCTCGTGAAAATCCGGGATAAGAAATTTTTTGTTTGTGTGATTTCCTAGCATTTTAGCTTTCTTTCTACTCAACGAGTAGAATCCGATCGGTAAAGATTTACTGCACCCCTTTGTGAGGTTAAAAATGAAAAAAATACACGTCTAAAAAAAATGTTTCTTACTGATAGGGGATAATGTCTCCGCAATCCATTTCATGTCGATACACAGGGTTTTGACATATGGACACACTTTGCATAAAAGCCACTTCAGGCAAATGCGTTGGCCTTTCCTATTTGATTTCAGTGAATCCAAAACATATAGAAGCATGGATTCATCCCCGCACCATATTTTTTTTATGCACGGCTATTCAACCCTGAACCCTCTTTCTAAAGTTGATGGGTTTTATTTCTGTTAAATTTCTTTTGAGGTTTACATGTTATTGGGTCAAGCTTCTCCTCTTATTTGTGGCGTCGGCCCTTACATATGTTTTCACACGAACGGATTATGAGAGGATTTTTGGATGTTGGTAGAGCCGGGGTCGAACCTAGGCCCTGATGAGTGGTAGTATGCACCTCTAACGACGTGGCTACCGCTGCTGCTGCTATGTTAGGCTAGACAAAATCACTTTTGGGTCTATAGCAGTGATGCTCAACACAGCGCCCGCGGGCAAAGCTTTTTTAAGCTTTCCATAAATTTTGTATGACACAGGGTAAAAGCTCTCTTTGATCGTCACTGGTCTATAGCATCAGTTTAGAGGAGGATAAAGATTAGTAAAATTTGTTTACCGGAGCTTTCGGAATAAGCGCGACTAATCGAAATTTTCATGAAAAAAATCTCAAAATGTATGACGTTATACGTACTTTAGCTAAAAACTCAAAATCTTGTAAACAAAAAAATTACGTTACATGTACATATGTAGCCATATAACTTTAGAATAGTTTGCTGGGTTTAATTCATTCTTGTTTTACTTTATTTGTTGGTATAAGGAGAAGGTTTCTATAGAGGTAAAGAGCTTAATAAAGCTTATACTCATGGAAAAAAGTGTGGGCCATTATTATAACATGTTTAATTTACTGGGAAATTCTGGCTAAGGTAATAAAAAGTCTTTCGTAAGGCAAATGCAATACAGACGGAAAGGTGGTTCGAAAGATTTTGTTATTCTGGTACAAAAGTCTTAGAAAAAAAGCTCTCTCATTCACCACTCGTGGTGAAATGCCCTTTTGACAGAGATCACTTGTATATAATTTTGCTCGCACTGCTCCAACAGTCGCAATGGCCAAGTGAGCAAAGCACTTCCGTTCGAGAGATCCGAGGCTCGAGTCCTCTGACAGGGGATTTTATTTTTAATAAAATTTTTTCTTTAATTTAATTTTATTTTAATTTTAAAATTTTACTGTTTTGAACAGGAAACAAAATATTTTTTAATTTCATTTGATTTTTAAACAATTATTTCATTTCTGTTTTTAATTTAATTTTTTTTTGCTTTTTTTAATTTAGTTTTCTTTTAACTTTTAGAATTTATTGTTTTTAGTTTCCTTTAATTTCAAAAATTTATTTTATTTATTTTCTTTCTTTTTTTCAATTTATATTTTCTTTCTTAGATTATTTTTCTTTAAATTTTAAGATTTTATTGTTTTACAAAGAAAACTATTTTTTAAATTTCATTTGTTTTTTAGACACTTGTTTTATTCACTTTCCTTTTTTTGTTT
>JAPVRG010276728.1:0-11540 GCA_029783565.1 Rhagoletis cerasi
TTTTAAAAAGGGCCTAAAAAAGGCATTTCGAAAAACAGGTATATCCGCCAACTTTTAACAAAAAAAAACCAATTTTTTCTTTGTTTCAATCCTAAATTAAATTATCTTTAATTGCTATACAAGAAAACGACAACCGGCCGCCTTATTTACTCACAAAACCATTTTAAATACAACGAAAAAGAAGAAAATTTTCAAATTTTTCCCAACGTTGAAAATTGGTCAACTTTGAGCGGCTCTACCTGGTAAACTATAATTTTCTGTGAAAAAACAGTTGTATATTCTTGATCCCTGCAAAATTCTCTATTAGAAACATGTATTATATTTAGCGAACGCTTTCATGATTTTTTTGATTTTTGCCATGCTTTAACGGCAGAGGCGCCACTGTGATACGCTCCAAAAACCTTCACAGCAACCACAAAAATGTAGTTGCCGGTATACACACTTTGTAGCAACTGCAGTTGTCAGTGAGAGTTGCCAGTTGCCATCTGTAATATCGTTTCGGCAACTGGCAACGCAACTGAAGTTCGGTTGCTATCGATAATCGACCCATTAATCATGGTTCACTGCAATCTGATATAAACCACTTTCTCTTTAGAAAAGTGGTTGCAACTTCAAAGTGTATGTACCATGTTTCAGACGTCCTTGTAATTTTAATAACAATAAGCAGTTCAGTTGCTACCAGAGAAACAGCGGCAGCTGAGCGGTTCTCATTGAGCGCACTTGACTTTATAACTTTGCCTATCACTGATCTAGATATGTATGTATGTAATTTGTCTACGAGAACATCGCCCTGGCAGGCTTGGTAAATCCCCAAATAATGTCAAATTACGTATGTAGGATTCTAAGTTTGGTACACCGATTGTTCTAAGTGGAAATTCCAAAATCTGCGGTAACCCCTTTGAATTTAACTTCCAAAAAAATATCCCAATGAAACCTCATCCAATCATATTCTGTTCTAATTGAAATCAGTATCCACAAATGTCCTCGTAGAAGAATAAAAGTATCTGAAATAGATGAGAAAGATTGGACGATAAGCTTATGAACACCTGAAAACCTTCTTTGAATCATTTGAAAGCCGATAAGAAAGTGGTATGGCTGAAAGGTTTGATCACCCCACAAATTGTGGTCCCCAGTGACCTCAGTATGACTTTAATTGAAGGTATTCAGATTGGAACCCATTGGCATAGGTCGAAAGAAAAAATAGTCCAATAAATGTGTATATCCTTCACGGAAAAAATGAAGCTGTAAGAACGTTTGCTGGTTTGCCTCATAGGGTACTGCCAGATTAGAGATGTCAGTGGCAAAAATAAATCGATGTTCTCTTCGCATCGATGCATCGAAACTTACATCGATATTTGTCGATGCATCGGAGGGCGTACATCGATGCATCGATACGCATAGAGTTTTTCTACACTATTGAAATAAAACAAAACTAATTTAAAAGAATTATACACACTTTCATTTTGATGTACCTATTATATTATGGTGACTCAAACAAGTGTTCACGTCTTGATTTTTTTTAAACACACAACACTTTTCGGAGCCATCTCGCTTTCTTTGAATGTCAGATAAAGCGATGTTGGACGGTTCGATATACTAAAGATGGCAGTTTACAGAAAACATCGGTGCATCGACTATTTATACATCGATTGGAAAATTTCCGATGCATCGATAGCAAGATCTTCATGTGACGGTGTAAGTAGGTTGAGAAACTCCCTCGTTTGTCGTGTTTGTACTGATACACCTAGGAGCATGTTCACCGGCTTCATCTAGGGTTTCAAATCTCATATACTACACCAAAGTGCTTAAATTTCCAGTAATTCTAAGTTTACCAAACTATAGTTTATTCCTCGAAATGGCATTATTTCCCAAAAAAAAATCGCTACGTTGCTGCCATTTGAAACAGCTCCACAGTGCGTGTCAGTCACTCACTCATTTGCCGTGGACTGTATGTGACATGAGGGCAGTGTTTTCGCATTTTTGTTTTTTAATTCATCGCACTTTGTCGTTGTTCATTTGTTGATTTTGTTGCTGCCTACATATGGATGTATGAATGTATATTAGGGTGGTCCTTAAATGTATAAAGCACATTTTTGCATCAGATTTCCTTAACCTCACGCCCTACCTCGATGCTAATGCAGTCAAAGCTATCACACATAAATTTTGTTCCCGCTTGGAGTCGGTTAAGGCGTGTCGAACAGGCGTAAAAGTTCAGATTCCTGTATGTTGAGTCTTCATAGCGGAAGCTGAACTTTGACCCCTGTGCGACACGCCTTAACCGTCTCCAATCGGGACTAAAATTTGTATGCGGTATCTTTGACCGCGGTATTACCGATTGAGGGGGTGAGACTTAAAATTTCGTTTTAAGGACCACCCTAATGCACATATTCTGGTATGGCCCGTCGTCACCCGTTGGCCGTTTGCCGTTTGCATTTTTCGTTGTCTCTGCGGCTGTCGCCTGTCTGAGTGTCGTCTTCTCTGTCTGCAGCCGCTTAGCCTGCCAGCTACTAACCAGCTAGCTAGTTAGTCACTTGGTCTAACTCTCAGTGTTCTTTAGTCGGTGGCGTCTATGCGCTCATAGCGTGTCGTGGCTTTTTTTATTTGACTAAATTTTGAAAAAATATTATATACTTGCATATAAATATTTATTTTTCTAAAAATATTCTACAACAAAACGAAGTGCATATTTTCAGTAAACTTGTGAATTTCGAAAGTTCTTGTTGATAATGTTCTTGCGTTTAAAAATACTGCGAATAAATGGTTTTCAAAGCGTTTTGAATATATAAAATTAAATTAGCTTAAAAGCAGAAAATTAAATTAAATAAAATTGTCTGTGCTCTTTCGCAATGCGTTGTGTTGCGTGCAACAACGACGATGTCGACGCTCGCAGTACTCGTACATAGTGACGCGCCCTAACTAACTAAGTGTGTGCTCAACGGAAGTGGGAAAGTGGGAAAGTGCGAGCGCACGCAATCGCATATAGGCGGGAGCCAATACGCGTAAACCTGTGTCACCATATAAAAAAAGTAAAAATATTCAAAATAAAATTAAGAATATTAAAAAAAAAATGCTAGACAACCTTTTATGCGACGGAGTGTTGAGAAAATCATTTTCTTTTAAAATTTATTGCAGTCCATGGGTGGATTGTCACTAAAGCCAAACGTATTGCACAATTTTGTGCGACATTGGAATGTTGTAAAGGAAGATAAGAAATGAAACGAATGCGATTTCGGCGTCGACTTAAAAAAAAATACTTAATTGCAATAAAATAAAAGCAATAAAATTGTGTGTATGATATTAAAAATGGGCGTGAAAAAATGGTTAAAAGCCAAAGAAAATGTGTAAAGATGTGCCTCCTTTGAATGATGCGTGGAAAATTTTGGAAAAATAAATGCGACGTGGAAGCACAACAAAAGAATGTAGCTCTGTTTGGAATACCAGAAAAAATGTCTTAAAATAATAATTTTTATATAGAGAGTCCGTTCAAATTAATTAAGTCAGTTTAGTTAAAAAAAAGGGATCATATCACTCTATACTACTTAACAAAAACAAAAAAAAAATTTTTAAATATCTTAAATGAAATATGTATGTATGTCGTAGCTGAAAATTTTCCTAATAAAAATCCGGCTTATAAGTTGAAAAAATTCTACCCCCCTAATTCATAAAAAAATAAAAAAGACTTTAACTGCTTTATAAATTGAAAATTTGTATGAAAATGTCATAAAAGTTGATCCTACAAAGTTTTAAGTAAAAATTAAAGATTGTTGTTCTGCCTAATGGGCAACACAGCGGAAAAATAACATCAATGAACAGCTTTTTTTTTGGAATGTAGTCAATACAGAATTTAATTCTATGCTCTCGAGGGTATGGTTGGTGCCCCATCCGCTTTTTAAATAACCCTTATTTCATTCCAAGAGGATGGGATTGATGTCATATACATATCTCCGTACCAAGTTCCTGTGCTCTATCGCAAATATTTCCAGAGATATAAAATTTGCCATCTTCAAATGAGCTTCACAATTCCCCATGCCTATAAGGAATTGCCTTCATTGGCTAACTGTAGATATATGACGTTATATTCTGTATTAGCAACCTCAAAAACATATATATGTAGGTATTAAATCTTATAAGAATTAAAGTTTTTTCTTACAAGTTTGATCGCCATATTGGATCCGCAATTTTAAATTTTGCAATCTAACTTCATATTCGTAATAAGCGACCTCAATAACCCCTGGATAGCAAAGTTAAAGTAAAGAAAAACTGACTTGAGATTCGTGTTCAGCGATCCCAAAAACATCCCCAAAAGAATCTTTCATCGATTTTTTTGTGATCCTTTTTAATTTTTGACAAGTCGCAAAAGATGTGTGTAATTCCGCGTTGTCGTGACGGATCACAACTCATTTGCGATTTGCACGCTCGGTACATTTCTATATGACAGATAGTGGCATTCAAACTGTTTAATTGCCGACAGTTCTCATCCAAAAACACCGCACCCTTCCAATACCACCACATTGAGAGCACAACCTTCCTTTGATGAAGTTTCGCTTCTAACGTCATTTACGGCGGATCATCACATTGGGACTAAAGCTTGAAACACATTGAAAACGACGGGCTACGGACCACAGCTGTCAAATTATTTTAACACGTGCTGTTATGTAGATAATTACTTTGGCGGCGACAGAGCTACACCACGACCGTGGTTGTGGCCAGGTTAGATCTATTTCTATTTTTCGAGCGACAGATAAGGTTCTTCCTCTTCTTCTATGTCAAACTCATACAAATTCATGATGTCGTTGCCGCGTTCAAAAAATCCATGTCGCCATCGACAAAGCGTTTAGATAATGAAGATAAAAACTTGGTAGCTGTGGTCCGTAGCTTGTCGTTTCCAATGTGTTCGGGCTCTAAGACCGTTTGAGTTCCTTTTTGTCATTGCACATACTACGTTCACGTCAGGGTAGGATAAATTTTGGGGATATGTACTGACATCGAACTGATGCGGCTTTAGTGAATTTGGAACCAATGACTGGCTGGCCATGAATTCTTTTTTTTTAACTTAAGCAACAGGTGAATTTAACATAGAATGTCCTGGGTGTGAAATGCTTCACTTAATGGAGGCAGTAGGTAGTCATTTACTAATAAATATTTTGTTTATAAATTTAATGCATGAGAGCTCTTACCTGCCTGCGGGATTAATGGAACACCGACGACCCTCCAAGCCTTGGGACTGCGCCTGGTCCTGGTTCTCACGCAGTTCGCGTATATATGTATGAGTCAGCCAATTGCAAGGTACAACCAAAGTCAGCAGTTGCGCAGGACTGATGCTATTGAGCCCCGAGGACTTAGTAGGTTTGAAATAGTTTATCGCTCAGGCCAGGTCACGATAATCCAAAATATCAGAAAAGGAGGTGCAACCTTCGTACACTGTTTCGAGGGGCAATCAGTGGAAGGCTTTAGCGACTGCGCACGGTCCAATTTCCTGCCTCGTCTCACGGGTAACCCAAGGGAACGGGATTCTTCGAAATATTGCATCTAAATCTGGCTTATTCATATCAAACTTCCAACCTTCCATATTCTATCAGAAGGTTTTCAATGTGTCTTTTTTCGCTCTTTTAATTTAGGACTTGTAGTTCCCCAGTCCGACTCTGTACAGTTCCCAATCAGACGAAAACCTGCTTATACGCGCCTATTAAATAGTCGCCTATTTGACACCCTCAAATCGGAGAGCTCTGGGTCCACCAGAGGGATTTCCCTCCGAAATTCTAAAATCTCAGCTGACACTCGCGCTCA
This sequence comes from Rhagoletis cerasi, assembly GCA_029783565.1. Taxonomy (NCBI): domain Eukaryota; kingdom Metazoa; phylum Arthropoda; class Insecta; order Diptera; family Tephritidae; genus Rhagoletis; species Rhagoletis cerasi. The sequence goes on from JAPVRG010276728.1 coordinate 5,788, forward strand.
AGATCTTTCTGGTTAAGAGTATTCCTCAGCAGCGTTGGCACAGAGGTCAGCCAGAGCTCTCCGGCCTCGCCCTCTAGTCTGAATACTTTTAGTTTGCTATGTACATACTAGGGTGATTGAGTCGGTTTTCCAAACCGGTTTCCACGGATATTTTTTTGCATATTTTTAGACGGTTTCTATTTTAAATGTTAATTATCCGATTACCGAGTAAACCGGTTTTATACAATCGAAAAACCGGATTTTCACCTAGTTTGTTTATATATCAGAATCTAAGAACTCTAAATATTTATTTAATTTATTAAAAATGGAAATATAGTTTTTTTTTTGATTTTATATCTGAATACTGGAACATTTCCCACTGCAGAATATTACAAAAAGAGTTAAAAGGAAAACCGAACGAAACATTTTCACTGCTATTTTTGTTGTACCAGCTTACTACCTAAATCAGTGAATCGACTATATGTAGGGAGAGTTTTTTTTAGATGAGTTGATGTGAGTAGGCATGAGAAGAGGTGGTTAGCGTCGTTGGGACATCTTATTCAAAATAGACAGAGTAGTTTGACCCTATACAATATCTAGAATGGAGTTGTGCCGAAGTATCGCGCATCTCACGAAGCGACGCGAGCTCTGCATCTGCGATAGGTGGTTGTTGGTATCTGATGATGAAATTCAAGTGGCGAGTTGACGAAAGTGTTGATTACTTCTCGATGAATTTCCTTCAAGGCCTGTCGATAATACGCTATGGCATATATTCATAATCAAAATAAAGTCGACATTCAAAAGAATGTCTGTCAAAAAAGCTGCAACTAATTTTAAAGTCGACTTTATTTCAACTATTAATATGCCCCTATATTTGCACAGTCAGTCTGGTTCAGTGGATAGCGTAGAGTCATTCACAAGACACTTGGCTCTACATACTCGAGTTTTTACCTACAAAGAACTTTTTCACTAATTTTTTCTGTTTAACTTTTAATCCAAAATACTTCGAATTTATTTTGACTTTTTGATTTTTAAATTTAAGCTCTACCTACTATTTTTGACAGTTACATTATAATTTTGGTCATAATTTCTTACTAACAGTAAGTATTACTGTATAGAAAATATGTAAAATTAAACCGGTTTGTCCGGCTTTTTCTTAACTTGAAAATGGGCAACCGGTTTTTTTCAAGTTGCCATTTCTCGAATAACTCGAAAACCGGTTTTCGAAAAAAGGCAAATAATCGAACACCCTAGTACATACTAATGTAAGTATGAACTCAACTACAAAAATATTCTTTTACTTAAGCTAAGCAGAAGCGAGATGTATGTAGTTTGGTCACAGTGTATGTGCATACCATAAATATTAAAAAGTTAGTTCTACCGATGAGAAAGTCATTTAAGTCATTCAGTTAATCATTATCATGCACTAAGTACTCTGGTATTTACATACATACATTCATATCTATGTATTTATGTGCATATGCTTGCTTGCTACAAACTGCTTGCGTCTCAACTTAATTGAATAGTTGCCTTATAAAGGAATTTACTAAAGTTTAAAAGTGTCAGAGATGGAGTTTTGCAATTTAAGTGATTACTGCTCGTTAAGGCATATTAACAAAATATACATATATGTATGTGCATATATATGTGTATGTATATAAGAATAATACAAAAAATGCATATGTACATACGAATTATGTTTGTGCGTCCACTTGTCAACGAAATCATTATTAATATCAAAGTAAAATGGCCTAAGTAGGTTTGAGTAGCAACATGCTACAGGCAGTGGTGAACACAAGTCTGGAGGATGCCTCATCACTAGGCATGAGTTTATTGATCATTAGCATGTACAGTAGCGGCTCCATAACCCGAACGGCCTCTAGGAAGTAATTGTCTGGTTTTCCAATTAACCCGGACTACCGAGACCTACCGATATCTATATATATAAAACTTAAATGTCAGTCGTATGACCGCGATGACTGACCAAACGGCTGAACCGATTTCGTTTCTGTAAACAATAGCTGTTTGGAATATTTTTCGCTAAAAAAATTCATAAAAAGCTGACCGTCACGATTTCGCGATTTCATAGAGTTTCTGGTGCATCGTATGTTACTGAACTATTAAAGGGCTGGACCGATTTGGTTCGTATTTGGAACATACTCGTATAGTCAGCCCCCTGAAAGAAATATTCTGAACAAAAATTTACTCGCTATGTGCTGCTGGCGTCGGGATATTCCTAAAAGTTGTATTTACATCCGAAGAGGTTTTGAAAAGGCTTCGTTTCTAAATTACATGATGGGGGTTGCCATCTGTTTAAAAAGTCAAATTCAACTTGAAATAGAGGAATTACGTATTTGAAATGTGTGATCACTGATCCGAATATGTGTGTCAGACGAAAGAGGTTTAAAAAGGTTGTAGTTTGAAAATATTTTGAACAGGGTTGCCACGTGTTTGAAAAGTAGAATTTACTTCAATTCTAAGCAAGTTATATGAAATATTGGAATGTGTGTAACAAGCGAAAAGTGTTAAGAAATTTTTAGCCTGAAGAGGGTTGCCACCTGTTGCAAAAGTGAAGTTTAAATTATGGCATAAGTTAAATGAATTACTTATTACCGAAATGAAATTGAAAAGGCTGAATTTCTAAACTGCATGAATGAGGGTTGCCAACTGTTTAAAAGGTCAAGTTACACTTGAATTAAGGGCATTAGATAATTGAAATATATATGTATCACAATATGGGGGTCAAACAAACGAGGTGCGAGAAGGTTGTAGTTTGAAAATAGTTTGATGAGGGTTGCCACGTGTTTGAAAAGTCGATTTTAATTAAATTTTGCACAAGTTAATGGAATATTAAAAATGCTAAACACAAAAGTGTTTAGAAATCTTTAAGAATAGCTTTAAGGCGTTTAAAGAGGTTTGCCGCCTGTTTAAAAAGTTGCATTTAAATTATTTAATAAGCTAAATGAGTTATTGCAATATAAGTATCAATCGAAATAAATTTGAAAAGGCTATATTTCTCAACTTCATGTAGGAGGGTTGCCACCTATTTGAAAAATCGACTTCGACTTGAATTGAGGGAATTAAAATATATATCACAGTATAGGTGTCAAATGAAAGAGGCTTAAGAAGGTTTTAGTTTGAAAATATTTCAAAGAGGATGAAAAAAGAAAAAAGTGAAAATCTGCAATATTCTTGGCTGAGCTTAAGAATATTGAGTTTTATTGAAATAAATTACACCTAATATAACACACAGAAATTTCATAGACTCAGTGAAGCGGGTGAGAGCAAACTAGTAATATAATAAATTCCATAGAACGAAAACTTTTCTAACACACTGTAAACGAGTATGCACATATTTCAAATATTAAAGGCATAAAATAACCTTAACTTGCATTTGGCAGTTGGTCTACCGAAACTGTGCTCTTTCACATTCGACTCCGACTCATACAACATACTCGTATTCATGTATACAGGGTGTCCAAGAAGTATCACCACAAACTTGATAAGAAGGTAGGTGGGGGTGAGCTCCCTGATAAGCGAAATTTTTTCAGGTAAAAGTGACACCGTTTTTGAAATTTTGAAATTTTTTATTAAAAAAAATGTGTGCATGCAGTTAAAGAAAATACACGAAAAGGTCCGATTTTCTAAATTAAAAAAAATTTAAAAATTTCCAAAACTGTGAGACTTTTATCTGAAAATTGTTTGCTTATCAGGGAGCCTACCTTCTCATCAAGTTTGTCGTGATACTTCTTGGACACCCTGTATATGTATTTACTCGTACATATGTACATATGTACATTCAAACATAAATGCACGCATATTTGAACTAATCTAAACAGCTTCGGGGGCACGCAGCCTGGCACTGAATGTTACTACTGCGTCTGGGCGCCGATACTCCGCGCTCAACTACAGTTTAACGCAAGCGAAATATACAAACGCACCTTATTTGTAAATGCATAAAACAAAAGCTCACAAGTAAATAACAAAAAAAATGAATATGCATAAAGAATGGATGGCACCGTGCGACAGTCAATCTTACATACAAAAAAAAAACAAATTTATACTCGCCAAACTAGGGGCCAAATATAGTAAAATTACGTCTTTGTCTTTTCTCTCTGATGTCACAATTTTTCTTAAAAGGACTTTAAAAATTCAAAGATATGATTAATTAAAAAATTATTTACATAATTCAGTGCAATGTAGTATAACAATGTGAATATAAAATGAAAGTGGAATTTCTGTAGAACTGAAAAATATTAAATTTTTGGTAAACAAGGACGAATAGGTATTAAAAATGTCCTTTTAAAATTTTGTCCTTGAATATCATTGAAAATTTTCTATATTTATTTTTGAAAAAAAAATGTTAATGACTAATGTATTCACGACCAGTTCCTTAAATTTCGCACTTCTAACATTATTAGTTAAAAAGAAATAATAATAATAAGGGTATTTTCAGAGCTGTTTAATTTCCATTACGATTAGTGATCATTAATTTTTTAGAATTTTTTAATTCTAATGACTGTTTGAATTTTTTTACATAACTCAGAAATTAATAATTAACTATAATTAAAAATAATCGAAAATAATTATGATTAATTGTCATAAAAAAGTAGTCAAAAACAATCAAAGATTTAAAAATAATCAAATAATCAAAATTAATCGAATTATTTTTTAATTATTATTAAATGTTTGATTATTTTTAATTATTTAATTTTTTTAATTATTTGATTGTTTTTAATTATTTGATTATTTTTAATTATTTGATTATTTCTAATTACATGATTATTTCTAATTATTTTTCTAAACAGATGAAGCTATGTTTGGCAGACAAATTTTCATAAGTTTGTATTAAATAACTTAAACCAAATTCACTGTTCGAGTAAATATGTACATTAGACCGTATCGAAAAAAAAAAGTTCGCCGTACACCCCCTCATATGAATTGCTTTTAAAAAGCATTTAAAAAAATTATAAAATTTTTTTTTTCGGACAACCCTATTAGTCGCCCAATTACATTTTTGTTCATATCTTTGGCATTTATAGTCGGATCTTAAAGTGTGATACACCAATGTTTTTGTCTCGATGAGGGAGTTTTCCTATGGAAGTTCATTGACCTCAGGTGCTCCATAAGAAAAAAACAAAAAAAAAAACAAAAACAAAAAAGGATGGTTTTTTCCGCATGATTTTCCTACTTAACATATCGAAATACTTTTTTCGCAAAAGATTAATGATTTTTGACGGTGTTTAATTTACTGTCATTAGGGCGGTACGTTAGGGTGGTAGCAACTGAGATCTGGTGGGTAAGTACTACAATGGAGCACATGAGGCCAATGAACATTCGTAGAAAACCCCCCTCCTCGAGACAAAAACATTGGTGTATCACACTTTAAGGTCCGACTATAAATGCCAAAGATATGAACAAAAATGTAATTGGGCGACTACTAAGGTTGTCCGAAAAAAAAAATTTTATAATTTTTTTAAATACTTTTTAAAAACACTTCATATGAGGGGGTGTACGGCGAGCTTTTTTTATTTCGCCTGTAAGGCGATACGCTCTAATGTACATATATATATACATATTGACGAAAGTGTGGACTTTTCCTAAAGGCTCAGTTATACTTACTTGGCATTGCATGATAGTTGTCAAGTAAGGAATCTGTTAAATGAGCTTTGCGTATAAGCGGTTACCTAACGCACAGCATTCTGTTGATTTTTGATTTCTACGCAAAATGACATGCCATGCAGTGCAGCGCCAAGTATGCATGACTGAGCCCT
>JAPVRG010276733.1:0-10347 GCA_029783565.1 Rhagoletis cerasi
TCACTAAATTAACATACTAGCAACAGATAAATTAATATTTCGTATCAATAGTTGCAATAAAAAAGATATTTCTTGCCCGCATTTGATTAAAAAGGAAACATATTTCACAAAATTTTAATTATTTGCAACAGCTGACGAACGATGCACGCGAAAAGTTAAGAGTTGGCCATCTTTCTGCTTTGTGTTGGCGTCAGCGTTGCCAAATTTTGGCTATGTGGACAACTGCATACGATTGCATGTATTCATAGTCAGCTGTAGAAGCGACGCCAACGAAAACGCAACGCCAAAGTTGTATGTGCACGAGCCTTAAGTATTTTTGGTATGGTAATTACTTTTATAAGTTCTGGTCCGAATTTTATTCCTGATCTGATATTTGAACGTGAAATGACGCTTTTTCAATGCGGAGGCAATAGAGGAAAGCACTTAGAAGCTGTTTATAACTATGTGAAGTTGATTCCACCTACAAGTATTGAGGCCGATCGTGCGTTTTCCGCCGCAGGGTATATGTGTAATAAAATAAGGTTGAATTTAAAAGACGATACCTTAAATACTTTATCATTACTTCGGAAATATTATCAAAAAAGTCAATCTAATTAGGAATAAATACGTAGATTTTCTAAATAAAATCGTATTTTTTACATATCAATTTTGAATATATTTGTTTGGAGTAAATTATATGATTTTTTTTCAGTCCCGCGGATTCGCGTCTCGCCAAGTGTGCGACAGCAGCGCTGCTTCGATTTTGAAGCTAGTGACGACGCGCTGCTTAATAACAGAACTTGGAACTCTGTTAATAATAACGGAGAACTTGTAATTCTTTAAATAATATCAGAGAAAAGGGGGATTCTCGAGGTCTTGCAAAGCCCTTCTGCGATGTACGGATTGATCGGCTTGGAAAGCTTTCCCATAGGAAGACCAGACTCTATCGTACAATCTATGCACCGTGCCAGGGAATACCCCTCTAATACTACTTTTCCGCGGTACCGTGAATTACTTTGTTCGATCTCCCAATTACCATCATGAATTACCCCACAAGGCACATTCTTAATTCGATTTGTCAGTTCATTGTTTTTTTTTTTATTTTTTTCTTCATTTCCTCCCTTTCTTTGTTTTTAATTTTTCTGTTCTCTTTTGCTCTGACAGCTGAGTTCGAGAAAAATATTAAACTGATATTTGAATTTTGCAAAAAAATCGGTATTGATAAATTATTATAATCCGCCACAACGTATACACTTACATATGTACATCTTAAGCCGATAGCCCTGTCAGCTAGTGCTTAATTGATTACGATTTTAATTGTAATTAATTTAAATAAATAAATAAATAAAAGAACGCTGAACTCGGTCAAAATTTCCCTTTAGCTACACAAGCAACCCTGCTATGAAACATGTGATTAGTTGAATGCGAATCATACACAAAAGCTAATGAAATTTGTAAATTCGAAAAGTATTTGTGTAATATATGTACAAGGTTTTACATCGTTTTGGGATGTTATAACAGTAACAATTTGTGACTTATAAGCACCAATTTACTTTTAATAATTTAATTATCTTCGTCAACAAAAGCAAAAAAAAAAAAAATGGAGTTATCATTTTTATACCTGATACCTCAGATATTTACATATATGTACATAGGTATGTGTAATACCAAGTCCTGCAGTTTCTTCCATTCAAAATAGAGCGATATTAAGTTTTATTTTGTCAAACTACCATGGTATGCACGTCGAAGTTGTTGTGGGTTTCGTTAATGTGACCAAAATTGATTTCTGTTGTTGTTGTTGTTGCCTTTAATCAAAAAATACAATTTGCATAAAATCGGAAATTTCGTGGTTTTGATTTAGTAAGGCTGACTTTTGTGATTAAGTACACTATAAAAATTCTATTCTGGAACGATGATGAGTTGAGTAAGTTTTTAGAACAGGAGGGTAGGCCAATTGTAAACTTAATATCGGTACATTAATACAGAAAGGCCCTATCTGAATTGTCGTTGAAATGCAAAAGGCCGTAACTAACCAAAAATTCAAAATTCACTTTTTGATTGATTGTGATTCGTTTCATCGAATTACAAGTGCTTACATCATTTTATACAATACAAATTTGTAGTTAGTTACGGCTTTTTGCATTTCAGCGACGATACGGCCTTTCTGTATTAAGGTAACGATAGGTACTATAAAGCGAAATACTAGGGTTCTCTTTTATAATGAGTTCGTAGTGACTTATTTTGTCCCTTGACCTAAAAATCTATTCTCCGTCAAAGTGATGCACATGATGTGCAATTACTTCTTAGCCAGTGCAATAAGCGTGGGCAATTATTTTCAGTGTAAATTTGAATATGCATATCTACACATTTACATACATAGGGTTTCCCAGAAGTAGACATCAAGCCGGAAATGGGTGACAGATCAGGTCATAATAGTTATCAGAAAAATATAAAAAAAATCTATGCCTTGTATTTTTTAAAGTATAGGCGTTCAAAAAAAAAACGAAAAAATCTACACACTGTGATGGTTTTTAATCCCCGTTACTACAAATTTCTACATTTTCTCAATTTTATTTTTATTATGTAATTCTGAGTAATGCTTCTGTAAATTGCCGTCTAAAATTTATAGCCCACTGCTCTAGCTTGGAAGAAAATTACACTTTTTGTCGAAAAAAATTTTAAATTTAATGCTTCACGCATTTTACAACTGACTGTAAAAAAGTAATATGTTGACTGCTTTGATTTCGGAATAAAAACACATTGTGAGCATACGGTACTGGCAATTTAGAAGTATTCCATATATGCATGAAACTCAGTTTTGCAAATTTTTTTCTTACTTAAAACGATTGTAGTGTACCAAGACTTTCCTTGAAGCCGTAATTTTTAAGGTAATTCTAGTGTGAGCGAGACACCCGTTTCCGGCTTGACGTCGACTTCTAGGACACCCTGTATAAATATACAAAGATATGTACATACATATACATATACATATGTATTGAGGTGCACATTATCTGCAATTGCCAGAAAATACATATAAAAACTCGAATTTCAGTGAATCAAACATTTAATCTCCTAGCGTTGGATTGCCACAAAATGACTCGACTCCACACCTCTCTTCTTCCGGTATTTAATTGGACATTCTAACACCGGTAATTTTCACTCAGTGCGTTGTTGCATTCAGTCAACGGCTGATAGAAATTTTTCAGCAGATGAGATGGCAAAAGTCTGCTCAATGATCAATTATTGCCAAAATTGTTTTGACAATTTCCACGCAAAATCGAGTGTGCTGTTTTTGTGGTTTGGCCAACGGCAGTGGACTACTACAACAACAATGGCATTTAGTAGGTCGCAGCTTTCCAAATTGATGTCAATCTATGCAATTGAGCAGTGACGTACGCGTATCTTTTGACTGTTACCAACAACCACAATGGAACCAGAAATTTGGCCAAACCGAAAACTCGGCAGATATTTCTTCGAAGCTTTGTTCCCGAAAATTGCCAAAATTTTATTAATAAGCCTCTAAGTGCTAAAGATTTGTAAAGGGTTTTAAATGAGAATGGGAAATGAAAACATGAATTGAAAAATCAGAGTTAAGCTCTGAACACATCGAACCCGAAATTACCACACGACACGACATTAAGGGTTTATCTACACAATCTAAACGCGTTGTCGACGGAGCCTTGGTTTTTTAGAACGCAGCAGCGACATCATGAATTTGTATGAATTTGACATAAAAGAAGAGGAAGAACCTTATCTGTCGCTCGAAAAATAGAAATAGATCTAATCCCCCCAACGTCGTCGCTGTGGTAGGGATGTCAGTGGCAAAAATACAATAGCTGTATTGCTCGAACAGAAGGGTGTTACCAGATGTTCGAAATTTAAGGACAGTAAAATACCCAAATTGTCACTATTGATTACAATAAATTTTTTATACCCGGGTAAATCACTGGGGCGGCAGCCCCAGGTTTACCACACAGAAAGGAGAATTCTAGTTACCTCATCCTTTCCCTAGACTACATCACTGGGGCGGTAGCCCCAGTTGGTGCACACCAAAAGGAGAATTCTATTTGGTAAGGGTTATAACCCTAAAGCGTGGCCGAAGGCCGCCCACGCGGAAAGAAGTTCTGCCATTCTTGTTGCATATAATATTTCTTCATAAGTTAAGGTTGTTTAGCGTAATAGATGAAGTAAATGCAATTATTAAAGCATGTTATTATTTAACTGAGTTATTTATGTGTATGATATTTATGAGCGTGATATTTTTGTTTGTGTTATTTTAGTTTGTGTTATTTTTGTGTGTGTTATTTTTGCTTGTGTTGTGGTGACATGGAACCTCGTCTGCCACCATATTGTGATAGATTTTTGAATTATTTAATTCCCTCCGTTAAAAGGGTAAAAGGAGATGGAGGGTGCGAGAACGCGGGTTTGTTGAAAAGTCTTCGAAAATAAAATTACCACGGTTAAACCTTTTACCTCTGGCCACTCCCTTTGCTTTATAAAGTTGACAGCAATGAATGAAAAAATGTGGAAATTTGTGAACCACAAGTAAATTATTGCCCAACGTGTTAACAACGTAAATTACAATACAGAACAACTGCGATAAAATAATACAAACACCATTTCAATGGTTTTTATACAAAAAGAAGCAGAAGGAATAAAGGTCTAGGTGGTTAGGTTGATTGGAAAAAATTGCATTTAAGTTATACGATCGCACTCAGAGTTTGAGGCACTAATTGCAGTCTCAGTAAAATAGAGTGGAATGGAGCCTAACTCATTTGTAAATTTACGAAAAAATAACACAAAATAAATACTAATATACATACATATCTACAAGCAAGCATTGTGCCAATGTAGCAATAAGTGAAATTCTTTAACAGCCAGCTGAACAGTAAGCTGAACAAAAAACTTGAAATTAATTAGAATGCTGGAAAATTGTCGTCAGTGCCAACTAAAATGTTGTACGGCGATTTTTTACTAAGTGCCACTTGCCATCGAAGCTAAAAAAATTGGCAAACAATGTAATTAATTAGTGGAATCAATTAACATAACAGTGGAATTACGGAGCATTAATTGACATGGATGGGGCGCTGAGGCAGGATATCTGTAATGCTGGTTAATTGAAAATGAAGTCCTGCTTAGAAAGGTGTAAATTGTAACGCAAAGCAGAGTGAAAAGCACAAACAATAATAAATAAGAAGCAGAACGCTTAAAGAACGAAAACTGGAAAAGAGAGAAAAATCATATGAAACGAAAGTACACAAATTACGTCGGATCGGTAAAACGAGGATATTTAAGCATAAAATTGTTCCCTTCTACAGCATCATTCGCACTTACATATGTATTTATATGAACTTATATAGTTTAAAGAAATACTAGGATAAAATTAAACAAATTTTGCTATGGGACAGTCCTATCAATGTTTGCTAGGCTTATGGCTTTGTCCAAGCTGCGGATAATTTACACAGCGGGATCCACATCTCGTGTATGAAAAACGACAGAATCATTAGTAAAGACACACAATAGCGACTTTATTCCCACACCAATGATTTTGCCACTGCTGTAAATATTGTGTCTTAGTTTTAATTTTTATAAAGCAAACTTTTTTATAGTAATAAAGGAAGTTGATACAAAGGTGGTAAAAAATACGGCTCTCCTTATTTTCGATATTCTTCAGTTCTGGGGGTGGCTAAAAAAAACTTTGGACCACACTAATGTACATACATATACATATATTGTATGGCAAAGGTATCAAGTTGTCATTCAGAGTTTTTTTTTCGATAAAAGGGGCGCGAAAAAATTTAGTAATTTGGGGCACACAACACACTTGATTACACAATGCGTACACATGTAGCCCTCGTTGATTGACAACAATGATTGTGAGAAAGTCGGATAAAACGAGTGGTTTTATTGTAAGTGTTTAAGTATGTATGTATGTATGTATGCAATTTCGTACGTCCAAAAGCAGATCAGCATGTGGGAGATATGCACATACATACATATTATGTCCGTGGCTCGATGACTACTATTTTCTCCGTTCTCTATTAAAAAAAGGAAAAAATAGAAAAATCAAGGCACAAGGGAAACAGTAGGGAAAGCTAAAGTAAAAACAGGGAAATGAAATGAAATAAAATGAAACGACTATGGAAAAGTGTGATGGTTTGACTGAATGAAAAATAAAACCAATTTGTGCACAATATTTTGGTAAATGTTCTTTTACTTATTTGAAGCTACTGTTTTCTTTACTTCTTGGTCAAATTGAAAAGTGGGTATGCGGAGTTCGCACAAATAAGAAAGCGCTTTCAAGTGCAGTTTTTGGTAGCGTAGAATGTACTTTTGCATTTATGTACAATGTACATTAGGCCGAATCGAATCGAAAAAGTTTATAATCGGTTTACAAATAAAAAAATTATGAACAAAACTCGGTTTTCAATGCTTTTGGGACGTGACAAGAACAGAAATCTGTACAAGGTGGCGCAAAATAATTCACCCTATTGGAATATGTTATAACTTTTGCGAATGGTGAACTAGACAGATGCAGTATACAAACAGACAGCTTGTGTTTGTTTATTTTTTGACCAATAATCGGTCGGTGGTATTGTCGCAAATCATCATGAGCGACGAGTCGCATTATTCAAGCGGTTACGTCAATGAGCAAAATATCCTTTTTTGGGGCCCTGAAAATCTGCGTGTGATGCACGAAGAGCCATTACATTCGCTCAAAGCCATTGTGTGGTGCGGCGTTCACGCGGGAGGAGTGATTGAGCCGTATTTTTTTGAGGACGTCATCGGAAATACGGTCACTGTTACTGGCGAACGCTGCAGGGCCATGATAAACGACTTCTTACTGCCGGAATTGGATGAACGGGGCTTGGTGAACATGTGGTTTCAACAAGACGGTGCACACACAGCACGGGATACAATGGATATTGTGAAGGAAGCGTCTCCTGGTCGCGTAATCTCCCATTTTGGCGATTTGGCATGGCCAGCAAGATCTCCCGATTTTACCATCCCAGACTTCTTTTTTTGGGGCTACTTGAAGTCGCGGGTTAATGCCAACAAGCCTCAGATAATCGCAGCAATTAAGGAGAATATGCGACAGGAAAGCGAACAGTTATCACCGGAAATCTTGTGGAAAGTCATGGGAAATACGATAAAACGGGCAGAAATGTGTATCAAGACTGGCGGCAGCCACTTGGCGGATATTATATTTTCCACTTATTTAACAGAAAGAATTGTAAAGATCCTGATAAAGATTTTCAAGACTCAAAATCATTTTTTTTATTTAGTAAAAAAGTTTTTCAAAAACAAAATTGGATGATTAATATTGCGCTACCCTGAATAATGCTTTTAGCTCCACCATGCAATAAAAAGGCGAACTTTTTGAGCTTTCTGGATTTCTGGGCACTAAAATACATATTTAGAAGATAGGTTCGGATGAGTAGAAAGATTTTCATTTTTGTGCTAGCAGAGTTGTGATTATACAAGAGCTGACTGTACATATGTAAGTACTTAAATACGAAAATATGTACAAACACACAATTTCCACTATGTATGGGCATGTATGTATGTATGCGGCCGCTGTGGCTGAGTGGTTATAGGTGCGTAAATTAGAAAAAGTTTTTTCCTAACAACGGTCGCCCCTCGGTAGGCAATGGCAAACCTCCGGCTGTATTTCTGCCTTGAAAAAAGCTTCTCATAAAATCATTTGCCATTCGGAGGTGGCGTAAAATTGTACATAAGTCCCTCCATTTTGTGTTATAACATCAGTATGCACACCACAAATTGGAGGAGAAGCTCGGCCAAACACTTAGCAAAAGTGTAAGCGCCAAAATATTATTATATTTGTATGTATGTACATATTTGAAAATGTTTATCCGTAACACTTGTTATATCCATATTTTGACCGCGTGTGGAATCCTTCACAAACAATTGATTCAGTGAGCAAGTTGACAAGGACGTCATATCATTGTTCCACTGCTAACCAGCAAGAAGTAATTTGTCAGTTGAATTAGCTATAAAAACAACTGCAACAACCAACAAAACATGGTTAAGTTCAATACATTTATGTGAAGAATTTCGCACGGGTAGATATGTAAACATAAGCAGTCATGCCATGTGTTCCTCCCCACAGCGAGCAAAGTTTTGTTGTATATGCTTTTGCGATTTTCATGCAAGTTGTACACGCAAATTTTCCGCGCTCTCTTGCCACTCATCTTTCCTATTTCCTTTTCGCGACTGGATGCGTTGCTTGTTGTTAGAAATTGCTGCTTATAAACAGAACGATAATCTGCTCTATGAATTTGTATTTTTAATAAATGCATTTATGTTATGTAACCCCACTTTGCATACATGTATACTTATACATACACTTTTGGCAGATATTTATTTACATGTGTCGTCTGCTGTAAAGTTGGCGATCTGAGCAATTTTTTATCAAACGAAAAAAAATAGTGAAAACTGGTTATAAAAATACTCCGTTCTGTATGCTATGTATACATATGTACAAACATATACAGGGTGTCCCAGAAGTCGACGTCAAGCGGGAAACGGGTGACAGGCCAGGACAAAGTGGCGTCACTCTCTGTCTCGCTCACACTTCGTAAAATTACTTTCTCTGTCTCACTCAAACTAAAAGTTACGACTTCAAGGAAAGTCTTGGGTACACTAAAATCGTTTTAAGTAAGCATATATGTAATACTTCTATATTGCCAGTAAACACAAAGTACATTCCCCAACATCAGAGTGCCGATATATTGTAAAAAGAAAGAGAGATCCGATAGCGAATGTACCCTAAATGACAATTATTTTTGTCAAAAACTCAGTAGCGGATCATACTCCCATAGAAATAAACTTTATGTAAAAAATGTATTTTCTAATATTTAATTAAAATGGTTCGGCGCTGTTCAGTGTGCAAAAAAAATAAAGATAAATTTACCAAACTGCATTGGTATGTAAATGTTTATCATTTTAAGACCAAGATATTTTCCGTTTTGTAGTTTACCAAGAAATGCAGAGTAACGAAGGAAATGGCTAGATGCATGTGGTTTGCATACTGCAAACCTCTGAAAGTATTTGCGCAGGAGTGCTGGAACTTTTTATATAGTTTAGGTTAGCTGACTAGCCACAGCGTGGCTTCGCAGATACCATTGAGGGCCATGGCATGATAAGATAAACTGCCTGTAGCAGATTTCGGATTAGTCTCTTGGGAACTGGCTTTCTGCATAATCTACTTTGCTAATTGATTTTTCGTCTTTGAAATGCCTCCGGTATTGCAGCTAGTTTCATATATTTTTGGTAATATATATATGTATATATTATATAATATGATCTACATCTATAATTTCCGATATGTGTCCGTTTGAATGTGCGCAATTATTTCATTTTAATTCAATTGGGGAAATCGTTTTGTATTTGGAGTTGTATTATCCAGGCATATGAGCACCAGTATTCGATATCATTATAGCGAAAGGTTTAAAAAACTTACCGCAAAAAGTGGCCAAAAAAATATTAAATTCATTGAGCCGCCCCTGTGATGATTTGAAACTTTCTTCCGTGTAGTAGTTTAAAAGTACACACGTATTCTACAACTGACGCAAAAATCGTAATATGTTGTCTCTCTTTGATTTCGGAATAAAAACACATTGTGAGCATACGGCACTGGCAATATAGAAGTATTACATATATGTAAGTAAGTAAGAAAAAAAAATGGTTTCTTTCTTTCTGAGTTTCTTTGCAAAAATCAAAATTGTCCACAATTTAAGAAACAATCTAGCAAGTGTCATACGATTTTGGAATCCTTATTAAATGCGCCAAATTTCAAAGTTACATGCCAAACTATTGTAGTACATTTTTTTTTCAGTATAGTCGGTTAAAATTGGGCCAAGCATTAAATTTAAAATTTTTTTGGGCAAAAAGTGTAATTTTCTTCCAAGCAAGAGCAGTTGGCTATACATTTTACACGACAATTTACAGGAGCATTACTCAGAATTACATAATAAAAAAAAAATCAGAAAAAGTGGAAATTTGTAGTTAAGGGGATTAAAAAACCAACGCAGGGTGTATATTTTTGGTTTTTTTGAACGCCTATATTTCAAAAATACAAGACATCGATTTTTTTATTTTTCTGACAACTATTAATCTGGCCTGTCACCCGTTTCCGGCTTGACGTCGACTTCTGGTACACCCTGTATATGCGTTTGTTTCATGCTGCCTGAACTGTTAAAGCTAGTTGGGTCACAACTATTACCGCTTGTGGCATGTGATAATCTCGAGTGCAATAAATATTGCCAAATTTGTGTAGATTTATCAAATTTTATTGGCACTTTTTTGATACTCATATTAATTCCCATACATTTCTGCGGAGAAAAC
>JAPVRG010276743.1:7636-17962 GCA_029783565.1 Rhagoletis cerasi
CATATAGGTCAACCCGATATAACATGGTTTGATAGGAAAAAAATTTTAAATAACACCGCATGAGTACCTGGGTATTATGGGTATGCACATAAAGGTTAATGCATTATACGAATCATAAACATTGGCCCTTGACGGTATTTCATCACCAAAAGTCCATCAATGCGCTGTTATTGCGTTAGTCCATGACGAAAACCTTTTTTTTTTAATACTAAAATAAGGAGCCCTCTACTGTAAAATGTTCTGAGTACATTAAAATTTCAAAATTCACGATGCAAACGTCCAGTCGACTCAATTGACATTAATGTTGTGAAACTTAAGGACTTGTTAAGTGACCATCGTATTCAAATCGGTCATACGAAAATAGCCAAATTAATTTGCTTCCATTTTGTACGCAATTATTTCAATCTGTTAACATTTAAAACACACACATATGTACATACGTATGTATTCACATATAAATATCAAATTTCTAAATAATTGGAATAGCATTTGGTTTGCCCTTCCGAAAGACTTTTTTTGGTTTAATTTAGCAAATAAAATGTAGCCGTTAGCTTTTGTACTAATGTGTTTCTATTGTATTAAACTAAATTTATTTGCGTATAAATTTATTTTGCTGACTTTGTTTAGTTTGCTCCTCCTGTTTTGTATTATTTCGGAGTGAACATCAGATTTATATGCATAAAAACAACACAGCAGGTATTGGTTAGATAAATAAATATTTATTTAATGTAAAATCTCGTGTTGTCATATTTATTTATGTACCTATGTAAATCAATACATATGTATATGTAGGTACATACATACAAGTTCATCATTCTACATAGACTTTGTAAGTTTAGAGTTTTTGCACTTGGCATTTATAAAGGAAGAGTTGAATTTAATATTTTTCAAACAAAGAGATAACCAAGGAATCACATGTTGTCGGTGATGCTGCAAAGCATTCTGTGTCAATTATTAACTTTGAACGCTTGGATAATCTGCTGTCTGTATTGGAATGCATCTGCGAATCGCTATACTATATTAAACTAATGACAAGACTGTCTACCTTGGGATGACAGCAGCGTTCAAATATAGGTGACATAGAACATTTTGCAGTATCTCTGACGATATACAGGGTAAATGACTAGTAGAAATCTAAATTTAGTATAATCTAGTCAACCAACATAACAACTCTAGACCAGACAACTTTCGATAAGTTGAATTTGTTCATTTATTTTGTATTTACTGAGATGTACCTACAGAGCAGCATTGTGAGCGTAGTAATATTGACTAAATGCACTAAAGATTTACAATTGGAGTGTTTCTCGACTTATCGTGAGCCTTGGATAGCGTCTCAACCGAGGCGTTACTGAAGTATATGGGCACAGTTGCTGTTAATATTTCCATATATGTACATTAGGGCGGAGTGATTTGTTCGGAGCAAAACTTTCGAAGAAAGTGTATAGCAAATTCAAATTCTACGATTAGTTCTGAACAAAAATGGCGAACAAACTACATACCAAAAATGAAGTTTGACCTCCCAATTTCCCTTTTTGGTCAACATTTTTTATTTTCTTATTTTATTTTTGATTTTTTTTTCTCGGTTTTGTGAAATAGTTTGTTAAATATGAAATTTTGTAAATAAAAAATTAATTTCGTTAAGAAAAAATTGAAATACACTGATTTTTCTTATAAAAATTGGGAGGGTCAAACGTCATTATTGGTATGTAGTTTGGTCATCATTATGCTTAGAATCGAACGTAGAATTCGAATATGCCATACACTTTTTTAGAAATTAAATAACTCCGCCCTAATGTACATACATACATACTACTTGCGAATATGTCGAGGAAGGCAAACAGCGACGTTCCTCAATGAAGTTTCCATCTCCGTTGATTTGGGAGTTTGTAATCAACAAGACCTCTCTGAAGATGGGAGGCAGAGCACCCAGAATATCAGCTTATTCTGACAGATGTCTTAATGAGTGCAACATTCGGGAGAAAATTCAAAGATTTTAACAACTGTGTATAAGATTCCATCCTAATATTCCAAGTTAGGAGATATCACGCTAACCCCAGAAACATTTAACAAGTGTTTAGTAGTCACTATGGCAAGTAAGCTGGCGTGGGTGTTCAATGTCGGGAGAATACCTTTAATGCTTCATGCGCTTACAAGAAAACGCTAGGTGTCACATGGGATATTTTCTTCCGACTTACATAGTCATTAGACTGATGATTCTCTAATGTATCTAAATGCTTGAAGATATAAGTATAACTGGTGTACTGCGCACCACACCCAAAGCAGCGTTAGAAAAAGCTATAAACCTGCACATGATTGGCTTTGTTGTAAAGAATTCAGTGAGGAAATCTACACTGAGCCTAAAGGTAACAGCACACCTAACACTACGAGGATTTAGTCATTTTAATTTACGTGAGCTTAGCGGTAAATGAGGTAATGTCGTTCCACAGGTCAATTTAAAAAGGGGACTATACGTCATATCAGACTAAAACAGGTGGAACAAGAGCTTAAATCCTATAGCCACACCTTAAATTTCTTTACGGACAGATCTAAAGGAAGTGAAGGAGTTGGAGGTGCTGTATTTTGTCTGCAAATTAGGCTGATCAGCCGTCTTATATGACAGCATTTTTGAGACCGCGATCTATGTTACGACTGAGGCAGCTGAGTTGGAAGCTTTTCTAAATGCTGTTTGAACAGCGAAAACTCTTATTATACCTTTCATGAACATGAAATGGTATATTAACTTTGGTCCGAGCCTAAAAAATTGTAAGTACCAGAAGGAGCAGAGATAGACCCATCAATAAGTATGCCGATATGATCAGGTTGACGAGCTGAGTTCATTAAGCCATGTCCGTCTGTCCGTCTGTCTGTTTGAACGCAAACTAGTCCCTCAGTTTTTGAGATATCTCGTTGAAATTTGGTATCGAGATGTATTTTTGTATTATATTAGACATTTGTCGGAGCTGGTAGGATCGGGCCACTATAGCATATATCTCCCATACAACCGATCGTTCAGATAAAAGGTTTATGGCCATTTCTCCCTCAGTTTGGAAGATTAAACCATGAAACTTGGTGAGATATTTGCTAATAGATCATGGAATATTTGTTCAAAAAATCACTAAGATCGCAGCTATATATATTACTAGCATACCCAGCAGACGCAAGCCAGCAAGCAAATTAAAATCAGTTTTTCAGTAGTTACTATTTACATTGATTTGCGCGTGTTCATGAAAGGTATAAAGCCTTCGGCGCAGCGGCCTCTCCTTACTTGTTATTTTTTCATTTTATTTTAATTTTTTTTTCTCGGTTTTGTGAAATAGTTTGTTAAATATCAAAAAACACAAAATTTAGTAAATAAAAAATTAATTTCGTTAAGAAAAAATTAAAATACTTATAAAAATTGGGAGGGTCCATTTCCGTTGATTTGGAAGCTTGTAATCAACAAGACCTCTCTGAAGATGGGAGGCAGAGAACCCAGCATATCAGCTTATTCTGATAGATGTCTTAATGAGTACAACATTCGGGAGAAAATTCAAAGATTTTAACAACTGTTCCTAACACGAATTTAGGAAAGTATAAGATTCCATCCTAATATTCCAAGTTATGAGATATCACGCTAACCCCAAAAACATTTAACAAGTGTTTAGTAGTCACTATGGCAAGCAAGCTGGCGTCATTAGACTGATGATTCCCTTTTGTATCTAAATGCTTGAAGATATTAGTATAACTGGTGCACTGCGCACCACACCCAAAGCAGCGTTAGAAAAAGCTGTAAAGCTGCATTTGATTGGCTTTGTTGTAAAGAATTCAGTGACGAAATCTACACTGAGACTAAAAGTAACAGCACACCTAACACTACGAGGATTTGGTCATTTTAATTTACGTGAGCTTAATGATAAATGAGATAATGTCGTTCCTCAGGTCAATTTAAAGGGGATATGGCAGCAATTTGGAGACCGCGATGTTACGACAAATGTTTTACGCGGATGGGTCGATGTTTGACCAAAGAGTTCTTGCAGGCAAAGGTAGTTTCTGTTAAGGAAGCAGTGGATTGGGCGATCAACTTCGTGACGTCGATAAATAGCTAGTCGGCAATCAAGAACTTGGGCACGCTCACTGTGCGCTCAAATCTAATAGGGAAATCCCTGAACCCGCTTCCGGTCGCGTGTGATTATTTTCTAGGCAGACAATATATGGGTACCAAGCACCAGTGAGCCGGTGACACAAGGATAAGAGTATTTTTGATTAGATATGGACTACTTCTGTTGTAAGCTCAGCGAACTTTGGGCGAAAAGCAAGCAAATCTTCTTGTGCTCGCCAAGCCGAAACTCTCAATTCCGGTGGATGTCAATACACCCACAGACCTGAGTACTTTGATCGATCTTTTTAATTAGACCTGCACTGATGACAGCAATACGCGTATTGTTAAATTAGCGCCGACCCATCCATTGCTTCCACCTCAGAATTATTTCAACTGGAAGTTTAAAGATCCATCAGTTAAGTCATTAAATAATAATGCATATTTTATTTACTTTTAATTTTCCGTACATATTTTATCGGCATGTACCGAAGCGTTACACTGCCTGTTTAGGGGCGATTGCTAACGCCAGGCGCCAAAATGCATGCTATGTAATGCTGCATGTGTAAAAATTTCCTTCATTATATTAATGAAATTTCTGCCCATGCACTTCTCAAATGCCATGTAATGCAACTTTCTTAAGTTATAATTTCATAGCAGTTCAAAGTATGCTCGGCCTAGTCTGATGCATCCTCGGATAATGCCTCCGGAGTTTTTCGCGGACTCTGCTTGTGCTTGGCTTACTTACATGCAGAGGTGGTACTTACCTATAGTTACCATTGGCCACAGTGCCTACACACTTGAATAAATATTTTTTTTATATAAATACATACATGCAATCATACTGGTCTCCCCTCCCACTGAGTTATTCACTGCCTTTACAATCTCCTTATTAATCAAACACTTTCCCGACGATTAATCGACACCAGCTATCACCACAACTGTCAACACTTTTAAACATCCATAACTTTACCAACTTAACGCAATAAATTTCATCATTTACAACAAACTGTAACATACTTTTTGCGCTCAGTTTTGTAAAAGTAATAAAAAATTGTTTTAATGGATAATTAAAGAAAATTAGTTCGATGGTTTTGCAAAGCCAAATCTGTTAACGACATTAAACGAAGCCTTGAAGTTTTGCGTCATTTGCCATGCAAATTAAATACTAAGAGATTCAAAGTACACAGCTGCGTGGTCTCAAGAAAACTTACTTTTGTGTATGTTTATATACATATGTACATATGCAAGTGGCGATATCTTTATTAAGTATACAGAAGCGTAAGAATATTACTTACGAGATATACATATATCTTTTTCATTTCAACCAAGATCTGTCAGTTGATAGAAAAGTAGTTAAGTAGCGTGTAAAATATCAAATGACTTAAAATTGCAGGCATTTTAATACTACTTTCCACGCATCAGCAGATGATCATTGAAACCATTGTCTTCATACATCATATACATACATATATAGTAAAAGCTCTGTGGAACAGCAGACGCTAGCATTTGGTTAGTAAGCACTTCTAAGGAGCTGCTGCCGAGTGGTTGTTGCTCTGCTACTTAACGTCACAGCTGGTGTCGCATCCAATTATTTGATAATTATTTGCTTCAATGAAGCGCATAAGAATGGGGCAAGGCTGATTATACCTACAACTAGTGCAAGTACATAGAGTGTATCTCGTCATGGACATCAGAAGCGAGCCAACAGCAGCACAGCAGTGATATAGAAGGTGGTGAAAGCAGTAAAAGAGTGAGGCTACTGTTTAGCTGCCACTTTGTGCTCCTGTTCTTTAAGACGGGTGGAAAGCTGAATTGACGAGATGGCAAGTTGAATAAAAACTAATGGGAATTAGCAGTGGGAGGGTGAAAGATACATAAAGAAAATAGACAAATAAAGTGGCGCTCGGACAACAAAGCAAAGGAAGAATGCAAGCTGTGTTGAAATTAAAAGCACCTCCTTGAAATATATACACACACGCATAAGTACACCTCCACATACATATACACACCAATAACACTCTAGAAAGCTCAGAATCTAAGTCCTTACGTACTACTTGCCTCCTTCAATTTATCAATTTATTTTGCTGCTACGCCCTCAACAAGACAATTACTAAGAATTCTTGTTGATGACTTCAGTTTCATTTTATTTAATAGTTTCAAGCACATTTTTTCAGAAAAACAGAAGTACCGTTGTAAACTGGCTGCCATCGCACTCTACCGGCAACTTAATGTCACTCGCTTGTCCTTTTCAATAATTCCACTTGTAGAGCGGTAAATCGAAAATTACATACAAAATACCTACATACAAAACTTGCAAAACAGTGTGAGTAAAAAATTCAAATAAAACTGAGGAAGATCAAAACCAAAATATGAAAGGAAACCCTTTTAATAATCGCAAACATTTTAATTTGTAAAAAATCTTTGCAAATAATATTTCCCAGCAACGAAATTGCACACCAGAAAACAAAGATTTAATATTCCAAAAAGTAAAAGTGGAAATAAAATAAAAATATTGAAGAGTTCTGCTCAGCTAGCGGTCTAGAACTTTTTTCTGTTTTTTATTTTGTATTTTTTTTGTTTTATTCATAAACTTTCTCTCTTTTCTGCAGTCTTTTAATAGCGCGCTGATGCTTTAACTTGCCTCAGCATTTTCTACATTTTCCTTGCCTTTTTACTTCAAGTGGAAGTGGACATTGTGTATTGTGCTTCACATAGCACCGATTTCAATAGTAAAATATTTACTTTTTATTGAAACTTTAAGGAATTTATGCATAAAGGATAAGTGCTAATTGTAAAATGTTTTTCTTGAAAATTTCTTCCGCCGTCATGAACTTTTGCTTTAAAAGCATTTAGCGGTCTGCGTTAGCATTAACTTCAATAGCTAGAAATTCTTTTAGTCCCATATTTTTTGGGTTAAGGCTTAAGCTGCAATAGTAGTTATTTTCTAACAGCGTTTTGTGATATTCTTACAAGCTTTTATTCAAGTTGCAATGTATGGATGTTTGTTTGGGTCAAATTTTGCAACCGATTTTTAACCAACTCAGCACCCGCAACAATGCCATATGTGAAAGAAATACATAGCTCCACAAAAAATTTAGCCGTTAGGTGCGGGGGTCGATTTTATTGAAAAATCGGCACTCAAGTGCCGATTTGGTTCATATTCAGAATATAATATACTAGCTGGTATCTACTTACCCGCGACTCTGCGTAGCTTACTAACTTTTTCACATACTTGCAGCAGATTTTTAAAGCCAAATATGCAGCTTTGATGAATTTAAAAACAATGTCCCGTAGTCGCAGTTAAGATGTTGTTGACCCTAATTAGTAGTAGCTTTGTTAAATAAATTTATTATTAACTGTGAAAAAAATTCTGCATTTTAATTTTCTTTTTAAATATGTGTTTGTAGCAGCTTTAAATTAAAAATAAAACAACTTTGAACCTATAGTAGGCGGAATTTTTGTACTCAGGGTAATAAAAACGTCATTTAAACTAATTATTTTCAGTAAAATCAAGTTTTTTTCAGTACCCTTTGCAAGTAAATTACCAAGTAACAATAACAACGAATACAGAAATATAAAAGATTTTATTTTTTTTCATAAAATAGTCCTTATTAAAAAAGCGACTTCTAAATGAGCTTCAAAAAATCTGAAAAATTGCATGCAATGCTTTTGGGTCATAAGGAGTCTAAATCCGATTTAAGGCTTAGAAAAATCAGCAAATTGGATTTTAGTGAAACACCCTAATACATATATGTATATGGGCGAATCTCCGGAACCGTGTTATTCAACGTTAAAAAAAAAATAAAATTTTTAAATTGAACGCACAAAAATAAATTTAACATCAAATTATTCGAAAACAATTAAGGAAACAATAATTTCTTGCGCGATTCATTTTCTTTGAATGCTGAAAGAATTATAATTAAAAAACGTTAAAAATAATTGAGGAAACTTTCCTATGTCGTCGACGGTTAAAGGGGCCGTGGGCTGAGGGAAAGTGGGCGTGGCACCTTCCACTCTTTAATTTAGAAATGGCATGAAACGCCATTTACAAAAATTCAACTTTCGACTTCCTAGGCCCCTTATGAGTCCATAGGGAGCCCTTAGTAAAATGGCCAAAAATCTCAACGTTTACTTGCGTTTCGCTTCTTTTAAAAATTATAAGGCGCGGTATTTTCACGCAGAACCTTCTTTCGAGTAGGTGGCCTTCGTAACCCTTCTCAGTAGAATTCCGACTATCCCCGCCACAATATTTTCAGCAGCAGCTTTTTTCGTAAAATTAGTTAATATTAAATAATAAAGTACTTTTAAACTAAAGTGTGATCCCTTTGAAACGTGTGTATGTGAAAAACATTAATTTCGGTCTACCCATTCCGACGTAATAAGCGAAGTAAAAGCCGCTGTATAGACAAACCAACCCAAACGATTTTTTATTACAAAATAATTTTGTATATCAAATTTTATTAATTAATTAATTACTTAAAATTAAGTTGTTGTATCCGTATATACATATGTTTTTGGCTTTCTTTTTTTGGTGTTTTCTGATATGTTGCTTTTACGTTCAATCAAGGCGCATCTATACAAGGTGGTGTTATTTGGACAGCTGACTGGATATTTTTGTCTCTACACTAGTACAGCAAAATGTCATCCAAGACGAAATGGCGTAACTTTAGGATGTCAACAAAACGAAATGACGAAAATTATCTCCAATTTTCTTTCGTTTTGACATCCTTACGTACCAAAAAGCATTAACAAAATACACGGGATGTTTACTTATATGCAATTCACACCACCTTGTATGGATGCGCCTTGCGTTCAATCATATTTACGACTTTTTCTACTTTCTTTTAGTTGGATTTTCCGTCTTCTTTTTAGTTTTTCTTCTATTCGATGTTTCAGTTTTTTTTTTTATTTGAAATTTTTATTTTGTTTTTTTACGTCAAGGAATCCATTTCCATAATCGCGCGAACCGAAAATCGAATTTTAAATTGTTTTTAAAAAGTTCATTACACGCTTTTAAAGGTCAAAATAAAGAAAACAGTTCAAACATTTTACTTTTTAAGGGCTGTTTTAAAGATGGGGCTTCGGGTCAAGGTAATTTTTCTTTTAATGAGATCTTTCAATTAAATTTGTTTTATTTTTGAACTAAAAAGCGTGTATCGAACTTTTTGAAAAGATTTAAATTCATTTTTCGGTTCGTACGACCAAGAAAATGGATTCCCTGATGCAATTGGCAAAACTGTGCGTTTACAACCTTCCAAAAAGTTCTTTGCATACTCATTTCAATTCAAAAAAAGAAAAAAAGTTTAAACCCTTCAATTTTGAGGGTAATTTTAAGGGTAGTGGTAATTTCTTTATCCACCGATAGTATTTTTCCTGAATTTCCTATTTCAAAAGCTTTAAAAAAACGTTCTAATTATTTCGCTATCTGTTCTAGTTCTCGTGATATTAAATTTAGTCACCGAAAAAAGTTAATTTTCCACCCTGTGCGGCATTTATTAGTCATATATTATTCTGTTTTATTGGAATAAATATTTAGCGTTTTCAAATTATTATTCTAATCTAATTATCTACCGATCACGCTTGATTCCAACCGGTTATATTTTAGTCTGAAAAAGTTATACTCAAAAAAATTACAGAAGGTACCCAGAGTGACACGTCAATATTGTTATATTAATGACCTTGATTGTTTATACAAATTAAAATGACATTATTTACATGATCAAGTAAAATAGCAGCGGAATAGCTGCGCTTGATTGTAGTTGGCTTAACAAAAATGAAAATGTGGAAAAGCAACAACAAGTTACATGGCGAACTTAGCTCAGTGGGTAGCACACTGGCTTTGTAATCTGGGAGGCGCAGGTTCAAATCCCAGAAAAGGAGTCTGATGAGGAGATGTGGTGATCTCCGAAATAGCAGCTATAATTCCTACCAAAATGTAAATTGTTGTTTTTTACACAAGAATTTTCATTTAAAACGGCCTCAAGCTCAATAAATTGTTGAATATTATTAAAATAACAAAAATTAATCTATATATATAAACGTGAATGTCTGTTTGTTTATTACTTTATAACGTCGGTACCGTACATCCGATTGTGAAAACACGTACACCAACGTTTTCGCCTCGGAGAGGGGAAGGTTCTTAGCTATACCTTAAATAGGGTTGCCACCTGTTTGAAAAGTCAAATTTAACAACGTTAAGACCGTACATTCCGTTTTGGAAACACGAATACCAACGTGTTCGTCTCGGA